>BLSH010309054.1:352317-365930 GCA_018402905.1 Glandirana rugosa
CCCAAAAGGTAGACTAGGAAGGAGTTTAGAAAGAACCTCTCGAAGCCGTCCGGAAGGAGAGGTTGAACCCACTCCAACGTCATTGAGGACCCCTGAGGTCGTCGACACTGTGGTTAAAGAAGACGGGAACTAGGTGGAGGTCAACCCATGAGCCGAGGGACTGTTTCCCGAACGTGTGGAAGTCCACCGTCAACCGGGATTACTTGTACGGGGCAAACTTTGTGGTCAAGACAGATAATAATCCTCTCACCTACATCCTTACTACTGCAAAGCTGGATGCCTCCGGTCACAGGTGGCTGGCTGCTCTGTCCGAGTTCACTTTCAGCCTTAAGTATCGCCCGGGGATTGGAAACAGGGATGCCGATGCCCTGTCAAGAAGGCCACATGGTTCTAGAGACTCTTCGGAAGAGTGGACCCAACTGCCACCTGAAGGTGTGCAAGCCCTTTGTCAGGGAGCCGAGTACCCAACTGGAGGTGGATCAAGGGCAGAAGAAATTGGTGTCACAGCTGCTGGAGTCCCCAGGAGTTACTGCAACCTCACCCAAGTTGGAGAGGAAGGCCTGCCGAAGCTCTCCAAGAAAGATTTGAGGAAGGATCAGATGGAAAACCCTCTTTGTAATTTGGCATTGAGAGCTGTAGAGAGTCAGTGTCCTGATCTGCTCCTTACTGACACCCCAAAGGAAGCTCGTTTGCTTCATAGAGAGTGGGATCGGTTGCAATTGCGCAATGGAGTGGTCTACCGAAGGGGACCCTCCGGTGGTCCCGAAGACAGATGGCACTAACTTCTACCTGAAAAACACAGAGAGACTGTGTTAACTGCTCTACATGATAACCATGGCCATCTAGGGTCTGACAGAACTTTTAATTTGGTAAGAGACCGGTTCTACTGGCCCTGTATGTGGGCCGAAGTTGAGAGTTACTGCCATTCATGCATCCGATGCATTCAGAGGAAGACTCTACCTCAGAGAGCTGCCCCCATGGGCCACCTTCAAAGCCAAGGACCCATGGAATTGGTGTGCATTGACTTTCTGTGTCTGGAGCCTGATTTGAGTGGACAAGGGAACATTCTAGTGGTAACAGATCATTTCACTAGGTATGCCCAGGCCTTTTCTACAAAGGATCAGCAAGCATCTACTATAGCTAAAACCTTGGTGGAAAAGTTTTTTGTGCACTATGGCCTACCCCAACGCATCCACTCTGATCAAGGGAGAGACTTTGAGGGAGGCCTCATCAAAAGACTTCTAGATCTTCTTGGCATAAAGAAATCGCGAACCACTCCATATCATCCCCAAGGGGATCCCCAGCTAGAGAGATTCAATAGGACTCTCCCGGATATGCTTGGTACTCTTACCTCAGAACAGAAGCAACACTGGAGTAAGCACATAGCAGCCATTGTGCATACATATAACAGCACATCGAATGATGCCACAGGCTACACCCCTTATCTGCTGATGTTCGGACGGGAAGCTCAGTTGCCCGTCGACCTGGCCTTTGGCACCTCATTGGACTGTACCTCAGCCACCTCTCACAGAGGATATGTGGACCGTCTGAGGAGAAGTTTAAAGACTGCTTATGAGAAGGCCCAAGCTGCCTCAGATGCCAGAGGACAGAGAAATAAAAAGAACTTTGATCTGAGGGTGAGAGTGCAAGACTTACAGCCAGGTGAAAGGGTACTGTTGAGGAATTTGGGTGTCCCTGGGAAGCACAAGCTGGCTGATCATTGGAGGTCACAGCCTTATGTGATTTGTAAACAACTTCCAGGGCTGCTAGTATATCAGATCCGACCAGAAGGAAGTACAGGTCCGTTAAAGACTTGGCATCGCAATCACCTGTTGCCCTTGTCGGAAGCAGTCCGTATTTCACCACCATTGGATCCCCAGTCTACACCTGCACCCTCACAAAGGTCTCGTCCAGTGACTAGATCTCAGTCAGCAACTCTGGATGCAGAAGATGAAGACAGTGAGGATGAGGAGATGGGAATAGATTGGCTGTGGCCATCCCAAATGTTAGAACTTGTTAGTCCTTCGCTCTCTCCTCTCAAAGTGACAAATACTGAGACCCTTAGGCCAGAGGCCCCAGAATTTGTACCCCAGAGGCAGCCTTCAGAAGATATGGGAGATTCTCTGTCCCCTATGTTGGCAGCAGACTCTGAGGATCCTTACCCCTTGGCTGAGGAGGAGGAAACTGAAGTAGAAGAAGAGAGGGAAAAGGAAAGTAGGCCCACTACATCTGAAGCCAAGGAGCAGAGGGAGAAAAGAGATATTCGCCCACCAAAGAGACTAACATATGATCATTTGGGTGAAAGCTCTGAGGAGGTGATCTTCACTTCTCAAAGGACTCTTGAAGAGCCTGGTTCTTCCCCCACGGATTTGGTGGAGGGCAGCCTCACCTCACCCCCTGGCACATCTGGCTGGGCCATTCCAATTGAAGTGGCCTGTAGGTGGGACAACCTTCCCTCCTATGCTCATTGGTGGGAGGTTCCTCTGCCAGGGTTTTATGCAAATGAAAACTGTTTGGTTTCTTGTGTGCACTAACCTGTCTTTCTCTCCGCGTGTATACACAAAGCATGTAACAGGTCACATCCTTCCTTTGGAGGACCAAAGGTTCTTTGGTGGGGGGGAGCGTGTAGCGGGGGGGCCCGCTTTGCTGCCTGTTACTCATGAACTTTGGCAGGGGACCACTGTGAATACACAGACACTTCTATTAGGGAGAGATGTGCGTGTCAGCCCCTGACTGAAATTCCCCCTCCCTTGTTTGCAGACTGTATTCAATGCAAGCTGTGTGAGGCACAGGAGGATCGGATTACACTGGTTTTCTCTGCTATGCTGCTGGAGGAGGAAGCTTTTACAAGTGGTAAGCAGAGGGATTCCTGGGAGCTGCAAAGCATTATGGAATATGAAGTCCCCTGGGAGAGCTGACCCATTGACTGTTAAAGGCACAGGACTACAAATCCCAGGAGGCTCTGTGGAAGAAGGGGGCTGGTTAAGGACTCCATTTTGAGAAGGCTGGGGAGTACTCCATGAGGGAGAGAAGGAGAGAGAGGTGACCAGAGAGGCTGCTGTTAATTACAGAGGGGAACCATCCAGCCACAGCTCCAGAGGTCGGTGTGCTGATCCTGCCACAACTCCAGATGTCGGTGTGCTGATCCTGCCACAGCTCCAGAGGTCGGACGGTGACGGACATCATAACAGAGAGGGTCCCCAGCGTACCTCCCCAGGAGATCCAGAGGACGTGGGCCTATCGTTTGATCCCTTCATCGTAGGATGGGTGAGCGGGCGATTTGCCCATTTTTAAAGACACAGTATTGAGGGTTGCATTACCTCATCAGCGCCCACAGTGGTAGGAACACTTGTACTCTGCCATTTAGTCACCAAGTTCCTCTTTGCCTATCAGGATACAAACAAGTAGCTTTTGTTAATCCAAGTGCACCAAGTGCACCAACGTCAGGCTAGCGAAGATTTTTGATGTTCCAGTCTGATGACTCTCATTGTCAATTTTTTTTGGTATCAGTGATTTGAAATCTGTTATCTCACATGTTTATTGCCTGGGTTTGTGACTGTTGTCATGTCAGATCAATTCCCTTTCATGCCTGAATGTAGAAGTCTATTTAAAGTCATTTAAATTGTTGCCTTCATTACTTAAGAGTGTGTATTTGAGTTAGACATTTTTCACATTTTAATATCAGTGAATAATTTGTCTGAATGTGGGAAGTATCTCAGTAAACAAACTTCTTGTTCACTAGATATGTGTCTGTTTTACTGTGTATTACAATTACACTGCTGCTGGGTGTGTCAGAGGGGTTGAGAAGCAGAGGCCCGGGGAAAATATAAATTTCATTAGCAGCTCCTTCGGGGGTACCGCTACACCTGAACAGTTCAACTGAAACAGGAAATGTTCTATCCAGCATAAGAGACCAAACTGAGCACATGCAGCTTTACCACCCTGCTTTGTATTATATGAACTTGCTTAGATTGACAATGCAGGAGGGAAGAATCTATGCGTACAGGATAAAACAGCCTTTTTTAAACAATGCTGAGGCATAACCCCTTAAATACTAAAGCGCGTATAACAAGCATGCTATGCTGCATATACAGACTGATTTTACTGTTGTGGGTTTAGTAACACTTTAAGGTGAGAAAACTTGAGGGTTTACAACTCCTTTAATGTGCTGCTATGTGAGAAGCCCTCTTTATTAGGTTTATTAGGTTTATTATATTGTTATACTATATGTGTTATATCACAGTGTTATCACTATATAAAGCAGTGATGGTCACGTTTAAGAATTATGAATAGGCCTATATATTCTGAAAGTTGCCACCCTGTTCCCTTTTGTATTGCTGGGGAGCTTTTTATGTCACTGCCCCTTTGCAATGCCTGGAAAGCTGTCCTGCAAGATATGCTGCCTAATTGATTATTGATTATTGGGGAATGTAGACGCATGGCTTGTTACTACTTCAGGTGCACCCTGGCCATATTTGCAACATACTGCAGAAAAGGAACTTCATAGGCTGATTAACAATGCAAATATAGAGCATTTTGCTACAATTTAATAATGATACGCTGTGATAGTAGAAATATTGCTTAGAGTTTTGATGAGCTTAGAGCTCAGATTAATTAGGTCGAATATAACAAAATGCCATTCATTTCTGCTTTTCACTCAAAATAATTATTGTATTAAGAGCAACTGCATTTGAACCAGAAAAGACCTTGTAGTTTGCCACCAGAAGTATAGACAAAGAAATAATTGTACCCTCTATTAAGCAAAATTCAGATTTCAGACAAAGGACGTGGCAGAGAATAAAAAATGCAGTTGTTTAGCCTATAGCCTATCTCCTGCATCTGAACTGCCCTAGGCTGCCAGTACAATGGCTTACTTAAGAGGTATTACCAAGATACCGGAGCAGAAGTTTGCAGAATGTAAAAGGCAATCAAAGTATATGATTGTCTGGTAATAATCAACCATTGTCACTTTGCAGTCCTGATGGCAATATTCTGTAAGTCTACATTCACACATTATCTTCTGTTGTCAGTAATATGTTAGGAGGCTGCAGGTGTTAATAACACAGCTGTAATAAATTAAATGTAATGTATTTTGTAATTCACGCATGCCTATAGGCAGGAATTGGTGACTGGTAAATTGACAATCAGAATAATGCATTGTTCTCCAAATATATTTCAGCAAAGTTAATATCTGTCTGTCTGTCTATCTATCTACGTATCTATTTAAAATACAAGCTGGAGATACACATTTAGATTCAGCTGAACAGCATGGATGGAATGGAATGCAACATGACAGCTAGCACCCATGCCTGTCACAATATCGGAACTGCAGTTGATTTTTATTTGAAGTTTGTCAAGCCAGGCAGTGCCAGCAAGACCATAGTCGTTTTACAGGATCCCCTGAAATCCCAACAATGTATAGCCAGCTTAAAGCGGAGTTCCACCCACATTTGGAACCTCCGCCGATTGGATCCCCCCCTCAGGTGTCACATTTGGCACCTTTCGGGGGGGGGGACAGGATACGTCAGCAGCCCGGCCCCTCTTCCTCCCTCCTCCGCTGACGGGCCACTGGCAGAGCACAGCGCGCTTCGTGCATGCGCAGTAGGTGCCCGACCATGAAGCCGAAAGGCTCCACTGCCGGGTTCCCTTACCCGCAATGGCCGCGGCTGCACCCGACCAGCCGATCCAAAGATCGGCGGCGGTGCTGACATCGCTGGACTCCAGGACAGGTAAGTGTCCTAAAGTTAAAATCCAGCAGCTACTGTATGTGTAGCTGCTGACTTTTAATTATCAAAGCGGCGGCGGACCTCTGCTTTAAGCTTCAATTGACCAACTGAGCATTGACAAACTTAGCTGTGACTGATCATTTATACTTATAGTTGTTAATTGCAACCAAATTCTAGTGTGTAACTTTATCCCTAGTACCACCTTCTTTTCATTTCAACAGACAAGGATGGCATTCCACGCTACTGTTCCAACATCCTTTGAACACTGTGTAGTACAAAGAATGGTCATGGGTGACAGCACATAAAAACTGCTAAACATGTAACAAATGGGGCTCTTGTAGTAAAAGGTGCTTTTCAGCTTGAATAAGTGAAAGATTTTTCACTCCTATGGCCATATTTAACGCGCAGGGGCTCATTGCTATCACATGATGTAACAACTGTTCTTTATGCAAAACAATTTCATCATCATAAGCATGCTTTTACATAATTGTGCAGTTTGTCTCTTCTTTTCCACCATATATTTTGTATCAATAAAGCTTATATTTTTATATATACTCTAGTCTGGAGTGCCTTAAAAGTTCGACCTAGTAGGACCATGGTCCTCAAATTTTATTTTCCATGCTTTTCAGCTTGTCCTTACTTCATATATCTATTTATACTGCATACGTCATAAGCCACTGGCTGACACAGAGTAGTCAAATCATGAGATTAGACCAGAGCAGGCTGAATATAGGTAAGTATGTACATCTTCTTACACAGAAAGCAGCTTCCGAAGACGTTGCGTACTGATGACGAAATGCGTCAAGCGGAAATTACGGTGTGTCATTTCCGGTCTGTAGGTGGAACACACCCCCTGTAATCCATCTTGCTTGTTAAACCAATGATATTATAATTTGTGACTTTGTTAAACATTTTAATAAATTATAAACGGTTTTACACTATGAGAGGACTCCACTCCTTCTTTATTTTACTTCCTGCCCATTGAACTAAGTGGAGAAAAACCAGGACCCTGCCAAGGAGGGGACAGAATCCATGACAGAGGGTGATAGAAAAACCAGGATAGGTCCCATAGTCACCAAGAAAACATTATTACCCCATCTTGCTGTATAGTAAGGGGGTCATTGGAATCCGGTGAGTGCGGTTGATATCATAAGAGCATGCGGTGGAAAACTATTATGAGGGTTTTTTTGGGTGTAGGAATCTAAGCACTCAATTTTGCACATTTACAAGGACTATTCACAATATATTTCTTTCATATATGGACTATTTTTAATACACATATTTGGTATTATAAGTACATGGCTGTTTTGTAAGCTTGGTTTTCATGGAATAGCAATGTTTTATGACAATTGAAAGGCGCACATATAGATTGGTATAATTTTGCAATAGCGCTGTTTAGAGTTAATATCTATTGTCTTTGGACCTCTTTTTAGAGGTAGTAGACAGCAGCTGCAATTTTTATTATTTATTATTTTTTTTATTTTAATTACTCACAGTAGTGTGGGATTTTTCTCTGTATATAAATTTGTACATTTGTACCCAAATAGATTATTTTTTTCCATTGCCCTCACAATGCATGCAGTACTTGCATCTTATGCCCTCACATTTTTTATCGGTTTTAAGTTTGAATTAGGTTCTCAAATTGCAGACAAATGTAGCTCTACATAATTCTCACTTTTTTCCTCATTGTTATTACATTTTCTTTCCTGATTATTACCTTTAGAATATTATTGCAGTGAAGAATTTATAACTTAATTAAAGAAATGTCACAATGAAAATGATATGTGGAGCAACAGATTATATATTACAAAGAAAATCCCACTAAATATGAGGTTTCAGTGTGATGTAAATAATGCAATCTCAGTTGGTTGAGTCACAATTTACAATTTACAACTTTCAATATTCTAAATTACATTTTGTGCACTCCAGGTGACGAGTTTTATGCTGACAAAATAAAATACAACTTTACAGAATATTTTGGTGTGAAAAGTGAAAATCACTAACTTCTATTAATTAAGACATCAAAGCCTTCATTTCTATAACGTGTAAAGCTGAATAAAAGACATGTTTGATCAAGTCAAGGTAAAATCTAGCCAAACCAAAAGCAAGCAATCCTCATATGTTTTGTAAATCGAATAAAATGCTGCTGTCCATGTATGGACTCAATATTAGAAAAAGAGGAATTGTATTACTGTACTATTGTATTAATATACAGTACAATTATTAGTCAATGCATATTATTATTATATTACATTATGTAACTAAACCTGTTTTACACAGTTGATAATTGTTGCTGGCCAAGATATATACAGCACCTACATAATTTTGGGAAAATGTATTGATAATTAGCTACATCCAAAAAATGTAACTCTTTTAAAACTTTAAAGAAAAAGTGTAGGGTTTAGAAAAAAAACATACATACTCACCTCCCTGCTGCAGCATCAGTCTGATTCTGACTCTATGCCTGAGAACCAGTGGCGGCCATTTTTTTTTCTTTTGGCGGGGCAGCAAACAGTAACACCACCCCCCCCCCCCCGGGTCTAGTGCACTTACTCCATCTATGCAGCGCTTCTCCCTGGCTTCACTGTCAGCTTCCCTTGCTCAGCGGCGGCAACAGCTTTTCCTTCCCCTGCTCTCCACGAGCATAGGCGGCTTCCGTTTCTTCCCTCCGCATTGGCGGCCAATTGGGACTCTTCTCTTTTCGACCAATTGGAAAACAGGTCTCAGACGTGCTTCTGATTGGCTGGATTGAGGATCAGTGTTACAACAGTGAATATGCATTCGCTGTTGCAACACCTGGGTGGGCTCATGGCGCAATGCTCTGCACCACGAGCCCACCCTATTTTGAAGCCGATTAGAGTAGGTGCTTCAAAAACCCCCCCCGCCGCTGTAATTCAGGCACCTGGCATCCTGAAAGGGGCGGATGCATGAATAGGGGGTGGCCGCGGAAGCCGTAGATAGATTCATACTAAGCATGAATTTATCTATTATTCATAAAGGGGGTGGCATGGATAGAGGGGGAGGCACCTAATGGATGGGCCGCCACTGCTGAGAACAGGACACCGGACCACTGATCGCTCAATTCTTGGTCTTCTGTTACTGACTTCCAGTCATTGCTCTCTCCTCTGCCCCTCCAGCACTCACTGGAGTGCCAGGCCATGAAAGGGGCAGAAGCAGCTAGATCAGGCTTTCAGCTGTGCCTGAGAGGTTTAACCAGTTGCTGGTCAGGCTTCTGGTTGGATCTCAACATTATTGTTGAGAACCCTTCAGAGCCTGGAACAGCCCTGTGACATCAGCCGACAGCGGACTGACACTGTCGACTGATTCTGGTCACATGGAAGCACAAGTAAGTGCACGCCTGCGACCCAGAGGAGAAGTATGGCCAAAAAAAGCTTTTGCCATTCTTCACTTTTAAAGCCCACCTTGCAGGCAAAACTTTTTTAATAACATCTGAGAGAAGTGATAGCTGCATCTATTATGGATTTTAATCGTGTTTTAATAAAGCCTTAGGTTAACTGTGTTGGCTTTTATTCTTCATTCTGTTGGTGAACTAAGCATTCAAAATGGTATTGGTGCACCCCTAGCTAAAGGCTAGGATGGATAGAGTGGAGAGGGAGTAGAACCCCTGTCAGTTTCTAATGCTGTCTGTGCCTCCATTAATTCACCCTCTATTTGTCCTCCTATTTACCATTAACATTGAAAGTAAAGGAAAATCCCAAATTTTGGGCTGTTCCCAGAAAAGTAATACTAATGGAAATCTTCCAATGGGGGCACTAGTTCTGGTGACCTGGGTGGCCCCAAGGGATTCTGTTAATTTTCAGGGATTTCCTCTCACTTCCTGTTTGGCAATGGGACACAGATGGTGAAAAAAAAATTAACAGGGGTTATAATACTTCCTGTCCCCACTGTATCTTTAATGAAAAATAAAGTTTTGCCTATAGTTCTACTTTAAAGGAATTCTATGGTCAAAGCATACACTTTCAATTTACAACATCGGTATTATAATAACAATACAAACAATATTCATTTTTGACAAACCAATGCAATCAAATAACTTGAAAGATCTCTTTCATGTTGTAAGTGCTGCCTGTCTGCTGGTCATCTCTATCCACAGTTTCCTTGATTCCCTGCATGCTTTGCAGCTTCTTCTCAGTTCTTTAATTTCAATTTCCAAGGACTACATATCCCATGATTCCTTGCTGTCTGCAAGCTGTGATTCTTGTACTGACTCCACCTCCTGAAACTTCTCCTCACAGCACCTCTGTAGTTCAGAAAGCAGGCTCCATGAAATACACTATATTACCAAATGTATTGGGACGCCTGCCTTTACACGCACATTAACTTTAATGGCATCCCAGTCTTAGTCTGTAGGGTCCAGTATTGAGTTGGCACACCCTTTGCAGCTATAACAGCTTCAACTCTTGTGGAAAGGCTATCCAAAAGGTTTAGGAGTGTGTTTATGGGAAATGTTTGACCATTCTTCCAGAAGCGCATTTGTGAGGTCAGGCACTGATGTGGACAAGAAGGCCTGGCTCACAGTCTCCACTCTAATTCATTCCAAAGGTGTTCTATCGGGTTGAGGTCAGGACTCTGTGCAGACCATTTGAGTTCCTCCACCCCAAACTCACTCGTCCATGTCTTTATGGACCTTGTTTGTGCACTGGTACGCAGTTGTGTTGGAACAGGAAGGGGCCATCCCCAAACTGTTCCCACAAAGTTGGGAGCATGAAACTGTCCAAAATGTCTTGGTATGCTGACGTCTTAAGAGTTCCCTTCACTGGAACTTAGGGACCAAGACCAACCCCTGAAAAAACAACCCCACACCATAATCCCCCTCCACCAAATGATTTGGACCCATACACAAAGCAAGGTCCATAAAGACATGAATGAGCGAGTTTGGGGTGAAGGAACTTTACTGGCCTGCACAGAGTCTTGACCTCAACCCGAAAGAACCCCTTTGGGATGAATTAGAGCAGAGACTGCGAGTCAGGCCCTCTCGTCCACATCAGTGCCTGACCTCACAAATGTGCTTCTGGAAGAATGGTCAAACATTCCCATAGACACATTCCTAAACCTTGTGGACAGCTTTCCCAGAAGAGTTGAAGCTGTTATAGCTGCAAAGGGTGGGCCAACTCAATATTGAAGCCTACAAACTAAGACTGGGATGCCATTAAAGTTCATGTGCGTGTAAAGACAGGCGTCCCAAGCACAGGGCATATGAATACGTGTCACAAATTTCAAGGAAGTCTTCACAAAGTAAGTTAATAAACTTCAAGATCATTCAGTACTTTTGAAATTTACAAATGCAGCAATTTAGAAATTGGATGAAAGATTTAGCACTGGGAAACACTTTTGGAAAGATAAGCAGTGTATTTTATACACAACTATATAGATCAGACCAAAATGAGGGACAAATGAGGAGGACAGAGGGACTTTATTCCAAATCAGGGATAGTCCCTCGAAATCAAGGACAGTTGAGAGCTGTGCATTTTGACCATAGATACACTTTAACAATCTGTGTTCTGAAATACTTGACCAAAGAAACCACCTTTACTGTACATGAGAGGCATTATAAATGTATTGGAATATTTTGCATAAACACGATAAACTATATCTAATACCTAGCGGGTAACCTTAACACTTTTTATATTAATACGGAGTATAGGTGACATGTCATTTATTACCCACAATTAGTGGTGATTTGGGGGGGAAGCATGTGGATGTGGTACTATTCAAGAAAAACAGTTCATCAACTTTAAAGGGAATATGCTGTATTTTGTGCATAACCGTAATCACCATGCAGTATATATCTTCCCCTCAGCGGGGACGGGCTTTCTTTGGCTTGTGGCTCTGGGTACACTGTGCACGCTCTGCGTTATGCCTCATGCTGTAATACAAGGTAACTCCAGAGATAGTCCTTCTTTTCTTTTGTTTCCTTTGTCATATTCCTTTTGGTGGTTTAGTTCTGTCTATACACATTTATACCAGTCCATCACTTGTTGGGACCCATTTTTTACTTTATACCCAGGCTCAGACTTTCTACCATAACATTTCTTTCACTTTCCCACTCACTTTCTCTCACTGTCCTGGACAAACACTGTATTTATAGTACAATCAACACAATAATAATTTTATTACTTAAAACTACACAGATTTTTTTATTTATTCCCAGATAGCCTTGTTTACTTACAATATATATATCGGGTGTACAATGGGAATTTTATTCCTAGGTACATCTGTTTTGTATAATTTCCTGGTGGTGCTACAATTTATACGGGCTCAGCTCCTGGGAAAGACGTTGTCCGCAGTCCACCTTCAGTGCTCATGATTATGTAGCCAAGTGCCCCCCCTAGGGGTGGCTGGTATATGTGGTTCATCTGTCACTCTGCCCTCAATCACACATTTGTCCTTTCATCCGGAGTCACGGAACAGGCCAGTACTTTTTTTTTTATTAGGGGAATAAACTTGAATGGGGTAGGGATATCCGTGGGATGCCCGGTAAATCGAAAACAGGACCGTCTATATACACCTCCATATATATACTCCTTCACTTCTCTCCTGCACAGACACTTGCAGAATGTTACTCTCCATTACTTCTCTCCTGCACAGACATACTTCTCCAAAGTGAGGTCTGAAAGGATATTTATCAGACCTCCTTTTCCTCTTCCTCCACCCTGGCTAGCACATGGTGAGGCCTGCATTCCTGACGGCAAGACTTCCATTACAGGTAAGGGCCACGGGCCCTCACAGTGTAGTTAAGTACGTTGGTGCTAGCTAGGGTTGGATGATCTACTGCTCCTAGCCCATCCTCTTCCAGGCCACTTCAGCCCTCCTGGTTGCTCCGGCCTACTCCATTGCCCAGTGACACCGCTCCCCTGGCTGGCCCCTCTGACCTCCATAGACTGTCCACTGTATCCTCCCAGCCTGCTCCAGTCCTCTTCTCCAGCTTCCAGGTATGTCACTCACCGACAACAACAACAGTGGATCCTTTAAAGAGTCTTTTCCTGTAGCCTCTCTGTTGCTCTCCTGCTCCCTTGTGCTTCTTCAAGATCTCTCTCCACTCCTGGCTGCACCTGAGCTTCCAGACCTCAAGGTCACCTTCCCCAGACTGGGGGCTCCCTCCCGGGTGAGGCCTCCGCAACCTCTGCTACATCTCCACTCTTCCTCCTGACACACTTCCCTCCCCGACTGGGCTGACCCTGGGTATTTAAGGAGGCCTTCCCCAATCCAGATTGGGAATTGGTCAGGGCTCCTTAGAAAACCCCAGATGGCTACACCTCCCCTCCCACCTCTCCTTCCAGAAAACACCAGCACCTTCTGGAAAGAAGTGGGAGGTTCTGATGACACCATCTATGATCCACCCAGTCCTCCCTGAGCCACTCCCAGCCCAGAACCAAAACAATCAGGCCTGCATAACAGTCAGGCATGAATACATTTGCCTCTTTCATTTGTATACTCTCCCCCCTATATCTTCTCAGTTTGATTCATTGTTCATTTATCTACTATTTTTAGACATTTTTTCCTGCATCTGCTCCTAATGAGTGGATATAATTCCATGAAAAATAGTACTTCATGAAGTGGCGCTGTACAATAAATACATTGTTATATGAAACCAAAGTAATAATGAGTCGGGAGACACGTGGTGACGTCACTTCCAGGCACAGCCAAACCCGGAAGTTCCCAAGAGTTTTGTGAGCGCTGCTCGATCGGGGACATGGGGCAATGCTGACAGACAATATTTTTAATGTAAGTTACTACGTATTTTTAATAAATATGATTTAAATACTACACCATGAGAAGTATTTTGATCTTATATTACATGTGTGGATAAACAGAGTTTGTCATACCACGCTGACTATAAGAGGATAAATCCTCTCATATGTTTAC
>BLSH010309054.1:375935-386240 GCA_018402905.1 Glandirana rugosa
TCATGGGTTCATGGACGGTGACAGGTACTCGGGTACTTTGCCGGGCTAGTGACAGGTACTCAGGTTCCCTTTTATGTGCAGGTGACAGGTACTTGGGTACTCTGATGGGCTGGTTACAGGTACTTGGGTACTCAGATGGGCTGGTGACAGGTACTCTGGTACGCTGATTGGCTGGTGACAAGTACTCTGATGGGCAGATGACAGGTACTCGGGTAAGCTGATGGGCAGGTGACAGGTACTCGGGTACTCTGATGGGCTGGTGACAAGTACTCGGGTACTCTGATGGGCAGGTGACAGGTACTCGGATACTCTGATGGGCAGGTGACAGGTACTTGGGTACTCTGATGGGCAGGTGACAGGTACTCGGGTACTCTGATGGTCAGGTGGCAGGTACTCGGGTACTTTGATGAGTTGGTGACAGGTACTCGGGTACTCTGATGGTCTGGTTACAGGTACTCGGGTGCTCTGATGGTCTGGTGACAGGTACTCGGGTACTCAGATGGGCAGGTGACAGGTACTCGGGTACTTTGATGGGTTGTGACAGGTACTCGGGTACTCAGATGGGATGGTGACAGGTACTCGGGTACTCAGATGGGCAGGTGACAGGTACTGGGGTACTCTGATGGACAGATGACAGGTACTCGGGTACTCTGATGGACAGGTGACAGGTATTCGGGTACTCTGATGGACAGGTGACAGATACTCGGGTACTCAGATGTGATGGTGACAGGTGCTCGGGTACTCAGATGGGATGGTGACAGGTACTCAGGTACTCAGATGGACAGGTGACAGGTACTCGGGTACTCTGATGGACAGGTGACAGGTACTCGGGTACTTTGATGGACAGATGACAGGTACTCTGATGGGCTGTGACAGGTACTTTGATTGGGTGGTGACAGGTCCTCTTTATTGGGGGGTGATCAGTGTGCTTGGTGTACAGTAGACGGTAACGAGCTGTTACCGCAATGTCCCTGTCACACACGATCGGTATGTGACAGGGAGAACCGCGGTAACAGCTCGTTACTGCGGTTTGTTTACATCACATGACCGGCTGTGATTGACACAGCCGGTCACATGGTAAAGAGCCAAATCTATTGGCTCTTTACACGGATCAGAGCTGGGCTTTGTCCGAGGGACAAGCCTCAGCTCCGATCGCTGCGCGGCGTGCACGAGAAGATCGGTAGTGACCGGCTGTGATTGGACACAGCTGGTCACGTGGTAAAGAGCTAATTTTAAATTTTATTGGCTCTTCACCCCGATCGGGGGGGGGACACGACCCCCCGGCAGACGAGCAATCCGTGATCGCCGCTCTGCGGGCCCCCAGGGGCCCGCAGTAGGGGCGAGAAGCGGCCGGCGTCATATGACGTTGGCCCGGATCGACGAGCAGCTCCTGCCGACGTCATTTCACAATGTCTCTGATGGGGACTCTGATGTAAAGGGAGGTTCTGATAGAGACTATGATGTAAACGGAGGATCTGCAATAACACTAGCAATAAACTGTCCTCTTCTCTCTCTCTACAAATGGGAAGAATAAGTGGTGACACAGAATGTGGTGTGAATTTATGCATAAAAAAATGCATATGAAAAAAGGTCAACATGCAAACAAACTGAAGTGCGCAAAAAAACTCATGTAAACTTGTGTTTCTGCAAGTGAAATCTGCATGTTTTTCTATCAGTTTTTTTGCACAAATGGAGTGAATGAGGCCTTATGAGGCTTTATGTGAACAATGCCAATGAAATTGGTCCTGTACCATGTGATCGCTGTGTTCAATCACAGCAACCACATTGGTAAACAATGAAAGTTAAAGTAAAAAGAGATTGTCTGTGAGAGGACAGAAAACCATTACAGCAGTGAGTCTTCTTACCAAAATATGGCCATTTTGTGTTTTTAAATTAGATGTGTAATTTATGCTGCTAGAACACCTTAAGGTGCTTCTTGGATGTTGGGTCCCTCTGTGTGGCTAGGCTGTGAAAAAGTCTCTCACATGTGGTATCCCCATACTTGGGAGGAATTGTAGATTATCTTTTAAGGTGTAAACCTATGCTACGTTCTTAATTGACAACTTTTTTATAAAATAATACTGTACATCCTAATTTTCTTTCCACATTTTCCAAAAGCTTGTGGCAAAAAAATGACATTTCCAAAAAATTCCTTATGCCTCTTAGAAAATGCCTCAGGGTGTTAGCTTTCCAAAATGTGGTCATTTTGTGGGTGTTTCCACTGTCCTGGTTCTCCAGGGCCTCCAAAATGTGATAGGTAGTCAGGAAATTAGATGCGTAATTTATGTGTAATTTATTCTCCTAGAAAATCTCAGGCCTCATGTACATGTTGAAAGTTGACAGTTGAAAACCTCTTCTAAACGCTGGAAAATGACAGCTGATAACCAACAGTGAAAAACGTCCATTTTACAGCTTTTACACACTGAGTTTATGCGAGTTTAGCAGCAGTTAGAAGCATTTAAGGTTAGGCCTCATACACACTGCTGCCTCTAAGGCTTCATGCACGATTTTGCATGCCACGTTTAGCCACGTTTGCGACTAGGAGTTTTTTTTTTTTTTTTAATGGAAACGCCTGTGAAGGAAATGCTCCTAGATGCAAATTATTGCGTTTAGGTGCGTTTAGCGGCGTTTAGCAGCTGTTTGGCGTTTCAAATGCCTCTGAACTTGCGTCTGAACCCAATTTTTTTTTTTGCATTCCAAAATAGCCTCTAAACTCAACTACCTGGAAACTACCTTAAACGACCCTGTGTAAATGTACTGATAAGATAACATTAAATGAGTTCAGGGGCAGCTGGAAAAAAAGTCCAAATGCCCCTGAACATCAGCCTCAGTGTGCATGAGGCCTAAACGGATGTTTAGAGGCATTTGGGCGTTGTTTTCAGCTGCCCCTGAACTCATCTAATGTTATCTTATCAATCCATGTACACAGGGTCGTTGAAGGTCATTTCCAGGCAGTTGACTTTAGAGGCATTTCTTGGAAAGCAAAAATATGCTTTCAGACGGAAGTTCAGAGGCATTTGAAAGGCCAAATGCCTGTAACAGCTTGTAAACGCGCCTAAACGCGTTAACTCGCATCTAGGAGCGTTTTGTTTACAGGTGTTTCCATTAAAAAAAAAAGTTCCTAGACGCGAACGCATGCAAAGCGCGGCAAAACTGACATTTTAGATGCCGGTTTCTAGCTGTCAAGATAAAACGTTCAGGGGAGGTTGAAAGCGTCCTGTGTGCATGGAGCCTTAGAAGCCTTTCATAAAGTGGTTGTACCCCCTAGAACAAAAAAAAAAACACCTGCAAGGCAAAGGCATGATGAGCTAGTATGCACCACATACTAGCTCATTATGAAGTACTTACCTCGGAACGAAGCTCCGACAGGTCCGCCCGGTCCCCGAGGAGGGAGCTGCCATCTTCCCTCCGTGCATCCTTCCGGGCACGCAGCTCCGGGTACACTGCGTGGGAGCCTGTCTTTACGGCGGACTATGCGCCAGGCCTTTGCTGGGCCATCACTGCGCATGCGCCTTCTGACGTCAGCGGCGCTTGCAGTGAGAATATCTCCTAAATCGTACAGGTTTAGGCAATATTCTTTTTACCTACAGGAAAGCCTTATTATAGGCTTACCTGTAGGTAAAAATCACTTTTTCCTGACAGACTGCATGGCAGCCTACGTGCGGGTTAACCCCGCCTCCTCTCCAATGCTATAGGACCCCTAATCCCATAAATGTGAGCTACCGGCTAGAGACCACGTTCCTTTTTTGTCCTCCTCCTGGATTAGTGTATGAAGTGGACACTTACGTATCAGGCGGCGTCCAAACAAGAGAGTCGGGCATCCTTCAGACGCGGTGCAGCCCAGGACCCAGCCACGGGTGGGTGAGTGGCTTCAGGCTCAAAAATGTCCAGTGGTGGGGACAGCCTGTGGATGCCCCAGGGAAAGGACGCTCGGCAGGTGGTCGGCTATCGGCGCACTCCATGGCAGTCGTATGTTGTATATTTTACTTTAGAATTCTTTCCTGTCTGTATGCATTGATGGTGTGGCGTGCCCAAGTCCCCTTGGTGATGGTTGGTGCAGGGGCAGCGCGGGTCCGGCTCCTATGGCGCCTGGAGCGCTTCTGCGTTCCAGAGCGCTGTGTTTCCGGGTCACGGCGGCGAGTGCGCATGCACCGGCCTCGGGTGAGACCGAGGTTTGGTTCGCGCATGCGTGGTGCGCCGCAGGACCCGGCGGCCGCACAGGCGCAGCCTGGCTTAGCCCCAAGGCGCAGGCGCGTGGGGTGATGTCACGGAGGGCGGGGGATTTAAATAGCTGTCAAGCCCCAGAGTCTTTGGGAAGACTCTGTGGGCAGTATAGCGGGAGCTTCCCCACGCCCTGACTGGCATCTTCAAGGTAGGCTGGATCGGTGGGAGGTTAAGCCTGTCAGGCTGAGTGCCCTTAAAGGGGCAGGCATAAAAAAAAAAAAGAAGAGGGTCATTTGCATGCTTATATGTATATGTAGGCACATACATGTCATTGTGTATTTGGTCCTTCCGTTATAAACTATGCCCTCCTCCCTCCCCCAGCCTGAAGTCTGTTCCTACCGGACGAGATGGACAAACCACCACCCTCCTGTGGTCAGCCTCCTCGCACAAGGTATGTGCGGGAGATGGCGGGAGGGTGGGTGGGACTAGGGGCAGGCGGGCAAAGGCACTCTGACTAAAGCCCTGTGCATCTTTTCCTTTTCTCTTCCTTCCAGCCCTTCCAGGTCCGGTTCTCAGTATATGTCCCACCAAGCCGCATCATCATTCTTCCTCCAGATCCAGACGTGACTCTCCGTCTGGGGATCATCATCAGAGGAGACGCTCCCATTCCTCCTCCAGGCACCGCTCCCACCGCCACGACAGCCGCTCTGGTCATAGAGTCTGCTGGGGATGTCGGGCGTGGGTCCCGGAGGGCAAGTCTCTGTGCGACCCCTGCTACGCCCGGGCGGTCGGGAAAAGGAATACGGATAACCAGCAGATGGAGTCGCTGGTGAAGCGTGTAGTGCAGCAGTCCCTTAAGGAGTGGGGTGCGTCGCACACGCGGAGTCAAACCCCCACCATGTCAGACTCAGTGGCCGATGAAGTCCCGGAGGATAGGGGCTCATTCCGGCCTTATGATTCCTCGCCCAGGTCTTCGGACAGCGAGATGGAAGCGGATGACTTTCCAGGTGGCTTCGACTTTGCCTTGGTATCCCCGCTGATAAAGGCAGTCAAAGAGGCCCTTAAATGGGAGGATCCCTCCGCCCCGACGGTGAAGCAGAGAAAAATTTTCAAGCACCTGGGGAAGGAGCGCCCCAGCTTCCCGCTCTTGGGGGAACTGAAAGACATAATTCTGGAAGAGTGGGGGAAGACAGACAGTAAGTCGTCTATGTCTGGTAAATCGGCAAAGCTTTATCCATTTAAGCCTGAGGATGTAAAATACCTAGAGAACACCCCTCTGGTAGACGCAGCCCTGATGTGGCTGGTCAAGCATGTTACTCTCCCACTTGAGGATGCGGTATCTTTCAGGGATGGCCTCGAGAGGAAGATTGACCAGGACGTTAGGAGAGTTTACGGGCTGGCCGGGGTGGCCTGCAAGCCAGTCCTGGCCCTCGCAGCATTATCCAAAGCAATGGAGCCCTGGACGGAAAATGTGGAGTCGGTGTTGTGGGGTGTCTCCGAAGAACTGGTCGGAAGTTCAGCGGTACAGGAACTTAAGCTAGCAGCAGCCTTTTTGGGGGAGGCCTCCATTGACCTTATCCGCCTCTTGGCCCGGGCTATGCTGTCCGCGGTCACGGCCAGGCGGGCGTTGTGGCTACGCCCCTGGTGTGCGGACCCGGCGTCTAAGCAGGCCTGGTGTAAGATTCCCTTTGAAGGGTCTTCCCTGTTTCGTAACAAGCTGGACAGTGCCATAGCTCGAGCCACAGGTGGGAAGTCTGGTTTCATCCCCCAGGATAGGCGTCTATTTGGTCAGAAGAGACCACAGCGCAGAAGAAGGAGCACAGAGCGTTCAAGGGAGGCTCGCTCATATAAGCCGGGTAGAGATTTCAGAAGGAACTGGAGAAGAGGGCAAACTGGGCCGAAGTCTGCAAAGGGCCAGGTGTCCGGGGCTCGGGAAGCCACTAAGTCGTTTTGAGATTGGGCCCGTCCAGGAGGGTCGGGTGGGGGCGCGTCTGCGCCTTTTCCGGCACGTCTGGGCGGCCTTGATCTCGGACCACTGGACCATCGAGACGGTGTCAAAGGGGCACTCCTGGTCCTTCATCGCTACCCCTCCACACAGATTTGTCGCAACAATGTTCCCACGGGCAGAAGAGAGAAGGAGAGTCCTCCTGGATTACGTAGATTCTCTGGTGTTTCAGGGAGCCATCCTACCGGTTCCGGAGGCAGAGAGGTTCAGGGGGGTCTACTCTCCTCTGTTCCTCGTACAAAAGAGAAAGGGCACCTGGCGTCCGGTGATAGACCTAACGTATTTAAACAAATTTATAAAATACGAAAAATTCAGGATGGAAACGCTGTCTACAATCCAGCAGGCGGTACAGCCGGGCAATTGGCTGATCTCAATAGACCTGAAAGATGCCTACTTTCATGTGCCTGTGGAAGAAGGGTTCAGCAAGTTCCTCCGGTTTGCGGTCGGGCCGAGACATCTGCAGTTTGTTTGTCTCCCCTTCGGTCTCTCAACGCCTCCTCACACCTTTTCCAAGGTTCTCCTAGCGGTAGTAGCTTTGATCAGAACAAAAGGGATTCGTGTGTATCACTATTTGGACGATCTACTCCAAATAGATGTCATAACCCTGCTGATGACCCGGTGATGTGGTGTGTCACTCTGACACACCGCAACTTCGATCATGGTAAAGAGCCTCTGATGGAGGCTCTTTACCACGTGATCAGCTCCAGGAAGTGCCGTTAAACAGCTTTCCTCGGTTCGCACTGACCGCTGAAAGAGAGGGATGATCGGCGGTTCTCTCTGTCAAATGGGGGGTCTGAGCTGATAATCAGTGCATTGATTATCAGCTCAGCCCCCATCAGAGGTGCCCACCACATCTGCAAATCACTGCCCATCAGCTTCCAGTCAGAGCCCACCAAAGTGCTAATCAGTGCCCATCAGTGCAGCCTGTCAGTGCCCTTCAATGATGCCAATCAGTGCCTATCAGTAATGACTGACAGTACCTCCTCATCAGTGCTGCCTATCAGTGCCATCTATTAGTGCCTAACAGTGCCATCTATAAGTGCCCATCAGTGCCGCTTGTAAGCGCCAATCAGTGCCGCCTGCCAGTGCCCATCAGTGCTGCCTGTCAGTGCCCATCAGTGCCGCTTATTAGTGCCCATCAGTGCCACATATCAGTGCCCGTCAGTACCACCTATCAGTGCACATCAGTGCCGCCTATCAGGGCCCATCAGTGCTGCATATCAGTGCCGCCTTATCAGTGCAAACTCATCAGTGCCCATCAGTCCCCGTCAGTGCAGCCTCATCAGTGCCCATCAGTGAAGGAGAAAATTAAATTTTATAACAGGAACGAATAAACTTTTTTTTTCAAAAATGTTGGTCTTTTTTAGTTTGTTTAGCAAAAAATAAAAACCCCAGAGGTGATCAAATACCACCAAAAGAAAGCTCTATTTGTGGGAAGAAAATGATAAAAATTTAGTTTGAGTACAGTGTTGCAATTGTCATTCAAATTGTGACAGCGCTGAAAGCTGAACATTGTTCTAGGCGGGAAGGGGGGAAAGTGCCCAGTAGTAGTTAAAAATGCTTATAAACGAGAAAATGTGCATAAACTCGGGTTACATGATTTTACAAGCATTTGGCGTTTGAAATGCCAGTAAACTACAGTCCTGAACGTGATTTATCTGCTTTCACAAAACCGCCAGTAAACTCAATTGCCTCTAAGCTCCTATAAACTACTGAGTATACATGTACACATAAGATAACATAGAGGAGAGTTCAGAGGCTGATGAAATAATGCCCAGTTCTCCTAAACGTCTGTTACCAGCTGCAGTGTACATGATGCCTTACAGTGCTCCTTGGATTTTAGCATCTCTATGTGCCTAGGCTATGAGAAAATCTCAAGAAATGAGAGATGAGCCTGTGAGTACATAAGGATTGATACATTTTCAAATATATCTAACATGGTGTGTAGACTCTTTAACTTTCACGGAGACTAAATCATTTACACCTATTTGTTTTTTTTTTTGCATCAAAGAACTATAGCAGAATATATTTTGGCCTACATTTATGAAAAAATGATTTATTTGCAAAACAGAAACAAAAAAAAACGTGTTATCAAAGTGTGTATGGCCACAAATAATTTCTTGATCTGACTAAGCAAAACACGATTGTATTTATGAACAAAGTATCTCAGTGCTGCCAATGGATGCAAAATTATTGATGACTTTTCACCCTGGCTAATCAACTCAGCTTGATAAAATCCAATCTAAATTGAGTCTAAATCCATCAGAAAGGAAGTTATGGCTATTTGATTATGCTGACTTAATTGCTTTAACAAAGTGGATTCAAATCATCAATTGATGTGGTGACCGTTAGATGTTCTTGAGATGTTTTTCTTTGAAAATCGTTGGTTGTTGCAGTATTACGGTTCTCATGTATCCTCATTAGGATTAGGTTGAGTGAAATCTGTTTGGTGAAAAGTAAATTATCTTTGCAACTTCTTTTGTTAATCCCCCCCCCCCCTCTTGTGGTTAGAAGTAGTACATCATATCGCCCACCAGGGCTAGACTGATAGCCTGTTCTAGGAAAAATATACTATAATAATTTCAAAGTTTTCATAAACTGACTCTAATACTAATTCCTCTTTATGTAAACTTAAAGGAGTTGTAAAGGCAGAAGGTTTTTTTACATTAATGCTAATTACTTACCTGAGCCCCTTCTATCTCCAGCGATGTCCACGACTGTCTAAGCCATCCAGGACACTCCTCCTGATTGGCTGAGACACAGCAGTGGCGCCATTAGCTTCCGCGGCTGTCAATCAAAGGGGAAAAGTGTAGAATCAAAATCCTATAGGCGCTTATGTGCAAATCAAATGACATCCATTAGAGCAGGTCAGCGTTTGTTGTAACAGTATATAGCCATGGAATACAATGGGCCAGAAGAGTCTTGTCAACTAGAAGGTTACCATTTATTAAGATAAAAGAAATGTACATACAGTTGATGTAGATGCACACAGACTGCCACCGCCTGGTGGAGCTAGGAACCAACTCTTGGTAGTCCCAGATGGAAGGTGTAATGATATCACGTGCGTGACACACGAAAACTTGCAACCATTTTCTCAAACGTATGCCATGACGGCTTCAGCTTTGATAATACATTCACCCTGCAACCCCCCACTACTCTTCCCCCTCCCGTCAAGTTAGGAATTCCTGGGTCCCCTGACCAGGTCCCAAGGGGTCTGGCTGTGTTTGCCAGGCCTGATCATAAACAAATAAATCAGATCCATTAAGAGACAGCACAGGATGCCTGGAGATAATGAGGGTCGTAAAACCTCCTCAGGCAGCTCTGACCTTCCCAGAGACCCTTAATCAATTTTAACAACTTCCTTACTGAGCACTTAAACCCCCCTCCTGCCCGGACCAATTTTCAGTTTTCAGCGTTGTCACTCTTTAACTGACAATTGCGCGATTTTGAAAAAGGAACATTTGTTTTTACTTTTTCCTATAATACATATCCAAAAATAAAAAATAAAAAAAACATTTATTCCTCAGTTTAGGCTGACATATATTGTTTCACATATTTTTGGTAAAAAAATCGCAATAAACGTTGATTGGGTTGTGCAAAAGTTATAGCGTCTACAAACTATGGACATGTTTATGGCGTTTTTATTATTTTTTTTTTGTACTGGTAATGGCGGCGATCTGTGATTTTTATCGGGACTGCAATATTACGGCGGACATGTCTGACATTTTTGACACTTTTTTGGGACCAATGACATTTATATAGCAATCAGATCTAAAAATAGACACTGATTACGGTATAAATGTCATTGGCAGGGAAGGGGTTAACACTAAGGGGGCAGTGAAGGGGTTAAATGTGTTTCCTGTATGTGTTCTAACTGTGTGGGGGCGGGCCTGACAGGGACATAACAGATCTAACTGATCCTGATCACAGGGATCAGTAGATCTGTCATGCCCCCCTCACGAAGCGGGGAACCGCTGTGTTCACATTGGCGGTTCCCCATTCTGGCTCTCTGTGAAGAGATCCAACCCACAGGCACTCTTGCATGCGGCTGCGAGAGCGAGCCCTGGAGCACAGAAAGGGGAGGACGTCTATTGACGGCCTCCCCGCAATTCAGATCCGCGCTGTAGCTGTCAATC
>BLSH010309054.1:396203-425107 GCA_018402905.1 Glandirana rugosa
GTTTTTTGTCTTGTCTTATCACCCTTCAAAATAGATGCTGTCTGCACATCTGAGACCTGCTCTGCTACACACTGCTTTTACTTGCTGTGAATGTTGGGTGCCTTCCCCCTGGGTTTGTTGTAAATTACTAGATTCTGCATTAATTCTGTTCTGTTTTTTGTATAACCGGTGTCTGTGTAGTTTCTGCCGCCACACCATTCTGCACCCCCCACAAGCATAAGGATGTAACAAAGGTACAAAGCGTTTTGCTACCTACATGATATTCAGTAAGGGTTTACATCTACGTTAACAGACCTGCCAGACACTAATCTCTCCCTATACAGTTTGTCAGCATCACTCCCTATGCTTTCCCTATCACATATAAAGCACATTGTCAATAATGTTGCTGTGAGCTCACCCTTTTATAGTAAGCCAGCTGATTTCCGATTAATGACCAGACTGTACTTTATGCTTACCAATTATTGGGTCTAGCAAATGTCCATATTTTTTCACCGGGACTGAGGATTGCAACCCTGCTGGATCTGTCACAAACCTATAGTTGCGTTGAACCCAAACTGCATTGCTACTGACTCAACTCAAAATTTGTTTTTTTTTTGCTGATGACCCCAGATGACAATGGGGTTGATTTACTAAAATTGGAGAGTGCAAAATCTGGTGCAGCTCTGCATAGAGACCAATCAGCTTCCAGGAATGTTTTTGTCAAAGCATAATTGAACAAGCCAAAGTTAGAAGCTGATTGGCTATCATGGACAGGTGCGCCCAATTTTGCACTCTCCAGTTTTAGTAAATAAACCCCAATGATTAATAAAGGGTAAATCTCACCAGCAGGGATACAGGCAACAATAAAAATTTTATATAGCAGAAACTAAAGGCATTTCCCATATGTGGAGGTGTGGGCATTCTGAGCACGATAGAAGATTCAGTATTTTATTGATTTATATATGGGATTTGTTTTTTTTTTTTTTTTGAAGAGTGGCTTTTTTTCATGGTGGAAATTGTGGGCATTTACATAAGGACTTTTTCACTGGATTGGATTATTTTGCACAGTGTCATATGATTTATGTTAAACCCTGTCTTTATTTTCAGTCATATATTGTTCATTTATTATTAGGATATACTGCTAAGGCCTCAGTAAAATTTTACTGATGTTATTACACATGTGCTTTCTAAGAGAATAAATGTAATGATCAGTAAAATATTTGCATATAGATGCGTGTAAATGTGCATGCGTAATTACTTTTTTTATGATCATTTATTTTCCCCTTTATTAAGACTTATAGTGCTGCCCATAATTATTCATACCCCTGGCAAATTTTGACTTAAAGTTACTTTTATTCAACCAGCCAGTAATTTTTTGACGGGAAATGACATAGGTGTCTCCCAAAAGATAATACGACGATGTACAAGAGGCATTATTGTGGGAATAAAAAACATTTCTCAGCTTTTATTTACATTTGAGCAAAAAGTGTCCAGTCCAAAATTATTCATACCCTTCTCATTAATCAATAGAAAAGCCTTTATTGGCTATTACAGCAATCAAATGCTTCTTATAATTGCAGACCAGCTTTTTGCATGTCTCCACAGGCATTTTTGCCCATTCATCTTTAGCAATGAGCTCCAAATCTTTCAGGTTGGAGGGTCTTCTTGCCATCACCTTGATCTTTAGCTCCCTCCACAGATTCTCAATTGGATTCAAGTCTGGACTCTGGCTGGGCCATCCAAAATGTTAATGTTGTTGTCTGCTAACCATTTCTTCACCACTTTTTTTGTTGTGTGTTGGGTCATTGTTATGCTGAAATGTCCACTGGTGCCCAAGGCCAAGTTTCTCTGCAGACTGCCTGATGTTGTTGTTGAGAATCCTCATGTATTGCTCTTTTTTCATGGTGCTGTTTACTGCGATTTGGTTCCCTGATCCATTGGCTGAAAAACACCCCCAAAGAATTAGGTTCCCACCACCATGTTTGACAGTGGGGATGGTGTTCTTTGGGTTGAAGGCTTCTCCTTTTTTACGCCAAATGAAGGAAACTTCATTGTGACCAAACAATTCAATTTTTGTTTCATCTGACCATAACACAGAAGACCAGAAGTCTTCTTCTTTGTCCAGATGCGCTTTTGCTAAGTCCAAGTGAGCTTTTGTGTGCCTTATCTGAAGAAGTGGTGCCCTCCTTGGTCTGCATCCGTGGAACCCAGCAGTGTGCAGTGTCCGTTGTATTGTCTGCCTTGAGACATTGCCACCAGCAGAGCCCAGATTCTCCAGTATGGCCTTGGTGGTGATCCTTGGATTCTTTTTCCCCTTTCTAACTATCCTCCTGGCCAGCACAGGTGTCACTTTTGACTTCCGACCACGTCCTCTGAGATTTTCCTCAGAGTGCGGAACATCTTGTATTTTTTAATAATACTTTGCACTGTAGCCACTGGAACTTGAAAACATTTAGAAATGGCCTTGTAGCCCTTTCCTGACTTGTGAGCAGCCACAATGCGCAGCCGCAGGTCCTCACTGAGCTCCTTTGTCTTAGCCATGACTGTCCACAAAAACTGCAGAGAGCTGCTGTTTTTCACCTGTTGTGTTGATTAAAACATCTGTTCCCAATTAATCAGAGTAATTAGGATGCTTTAGAACAGCTTGGACCATTTGGAATGGTATATAACTTTTGATTTTCCCATAGACTGTGACAGTTTGTGAAGGGTATGAATAATTTTGGACTGGACACTTTTTGCAGATAAATAAATAGATACATTTGTAAATAAAAGCTGAGAAATGTTTTTTTTTCCACAATAATGCCTCTTGTACATCGTCTTATTATGTTTTGGGAGACACCTATGTCATTTCCCGTCAAAAAATTACTTGCTGGTTGAATAAAAGTAATTTTATGTCAAAATTTGCCAGGGGTATGAATAATTATGGGCAGCACTGTAGTTACATGCTTACAAACATGTATACATGTGTTTGTATGCGTAAGCTCGTAAAATGCATGTTCTTAGATGCTGATTTTTGGATTCTGTGCAACGGATCTGAAAGCAGATCATGTTTATCTGCTTCCACACCACGCACAGCATATTTACTGCGGCAGTGTGGATGCGTCCCGCAAATTGCCGTAAATAAACAGCGATTTATTGAGTGGCCGCTAGGGGGCGCGTGCGCGCCCGGCGTTCTCCGGAGGAGTGTGCCCGCGGCTTGGGCTGACCCGATGTCTGCCGGCGAGCCGCGATGAGCTGCCACTGCAAAAAGAATGGGGGGCCGCCAATGTAAACACCGCGGCTCCCCGCTCTGTCAGTGTGGGCATAGGAGATCTACTGATCCCTGTCACTGGGATCAGTTAGATCTCGTACGCCCATAACAGCCCAGCCCCCCCACAGTTAGTACACGCCTAGGGAACACAGTTAACCCCTAGATCTCCCCCTGCAGGTTAACCCCTTTACTGCCAATGACATTTACACAGTAGTCAGTGGGTATTTAAATTTCTGATCGCTGTATAAATGTCATTGGTCCCAAAAAAGTGTCAAAATGGTCCGACATGTCCACCCAAATATTGCAGTACTGCTAAAAATCACAGATCACTGCCATTACTAGTAAAAAAATAAATAAACAAATAAAAACCCCAGAAATGAATTCTCATCATCCGTAAACGTGGCCACTTTTGCGCAAACTAATCAATAAACGCCGATTGCAATTTTTTTTACCAAAAATATGAGGAATAATATAAATCGGCCAAAACCAATGAAAAAAAAATGTTTTTTTGTATTTTTTTTTGTATTTGTATTTTAGCAAAAAGTAAGAAAAACTGTTTTTTTTTTTGCAAAATTGTCGCTCTTTTTTTTGTTTATAGTGCTGATCAGAAATGACACAGAGGTGATCAAATACCACCAAAAGAAAGCTCTATTTTGTGGGAAAAAAAGGACGCAAATTTCGTTTGGGTACAACATCACACGACCGCGCAATTGTCAGTTAAAGCGATGCAGTGCCGAATCGCAAAAAGTGCTCTGGTCCTAACCTGGGAAATCCTTCCGGGGTGAAGTGGTTAGGCACCTGTGTGAATGGTTACAATGAGAACAATGCAGCTGCATTTAGATCCGTAATTAAAAAACACTTGTATATGTTTTTTTTATGGCTGTGTGGATGAAGCCTAACACATTAGGATTTCAGAGTCTTTTGCACAGAGTTGGGATAGCACTCTCCTTTAGAATAGCCTTACTCAACCTTTTCAAAACAGAGGAACCCTTGAAAAAATGTTCTGTTCTCAGGGAACCCCTGCTAAAAATTACTATATCTACAACGTATGATACATCAGAGTTATGGTCAGTGGGAAGAATGCTCCTTACACTTGTGGTCATTGGAAAGAATTACCCCCTTATAGATAACTAAACAGACCAAGAGTGTCAGTGGGAACTTATCTAAGAGGAAGAACTTGCTCATAGCTCAAGGAACCCCTAGAAACCTCTGGAGGAACGCTAGGGTTCCATAGAACGAAGGTTGAGCAACCTTGCTTTGGAAACTTGTAGCTTTAATGAAACTGTTTCCAATCAACGTGGCACATATTTCAATTCTTTAAAATATTATAGCATTCTCTATGATAGCAAACAGTTCTTATAGCATTCACAGGAAAAGCATGACTCATACAGTTTATACTTGCAGCTGAAATTGTATCCTCTTGCCTTTCATTAGTTAGCGGAGTCAGCATAAAAGCAGCAAGGTAAAACTGTAGCTTTCACTCCTTCTAACTCACCTCACTGCAACACTGTGTTGCACATACTGTAAATCTATTCCAGCAATGAGTTTGGTTTTTAATTCCATTTCACTGATGCAGAAATGTACCAACACCGAGAAAGGGCACTCATTTTTATACTTGCAAGTAATTATTTAGCCACACATTTGAGCCAAGGAAAACAAATAGTGGCATATTTTTTGAAATAGAGAATATATTGAGACTTTTAGGATGTGTGTCCAGTGACTGCCAGAGAAGGGAGAAAATCGAAAAAGTAAGAAAAGTCATGCTCAGCGTTCACTTACTGCCTTCTCTAACAACTCGCCCATTGGAACATTATAGTAAATACAGCCCTGACTTTCAGGGACCCCTCTATAAGCTTGTTTCAGGATCATGGCATTAATACATATGCAGGAATGGTCCCTATGCCACTCTATAAAATGGACAGAGTAAATAAGCCATTATATTTGGGTTTTCATTGCACAAGCAACATTTTGTGCACATGCATGAAGCTAATCAAATTCACTCCACAAGGGCTTAATATAACTAGCAATTATAAATCATAATATTAATGAACCCTTAATTGAACAGAACATGCAGTGAAGTTACAGCTGCCATTTTATCTGAAATGTGCCTCACATCCTTGTGTGCATGCACACTGTTTTCATTTCATAATTAATTTTACACGCTCTGTTGTGCTTCCCTATAGGCACACAAGTAAAAAGACCTGTGGACGTGAAACTCAATAAACAGTTTTAATGCTGTAATTGAATCTCATGAAATGTGGTTATAGCAGCTGCAAGATGTGCTGGTAGTGACCTTATCTCAACAAAACAGATAATACAATGCAGAAATAATGGACTATATAGGGTTTGTTTTATCATGTGTGTGTTAGATAGGACTCTCTGCTTTCCCTCTCTAACTTTATTAGCTCGTCACAAGATCCTCCGATCAAATGTCAAAACGCAACATCAGCTGTAGTCCCAAAGGGCTTATTATTCTCTTCTTACACTTTACACAAGTGTGCTATTGTGTCCCCTACATCTGGAACATGTACAAGTTAATGTGCATTAAGAGTTTATTATGCTCTTCTATTTACAAAAGTTCAATGTGTGCATGAATCATACTTGCTCTAACTCTTGCTCTGCTTTAAAATAATGCAGATTTCTATTTGAGGCACTCAGATAACTGAATTTAAGCAACCTACCCAACTTTCTGAGAAATCAATGAAGGAACTTTTCTTTAATGTAAATTCATTCAAGCAAAAGAGACGCACTTCTAGCAAACCGTGACCAATGCATGAACACTTTTTTGCATATACCAATGGTCAAATGCAAAAAAATAAAAATAAAAAAGTAAAAATTGCTGAAGAACTCTAGTGCTTTTTTTTTTTACAACTGTTCACCTCTGAATATATGAAAATAATTAGAGGTTGCGCATATCATTTAGAGCTAAGTAAACATTGTTAGTGATAAAATAGTACAGTCCATAATGCAAATATACAAGAGGCACTGTTTTGGAAAATACCACTACAGTGGTGGTAAGTGTGGTGGGGGGTTCCAAAATATATACATAAGTGGTCAATTAAATGTGCCCATTCGGTAGGCCATTAAAAAATGTCCCCATTATTCACTGGTGGTCAATGAAAAATTTCTCCTTTAATAGCAGGAGTAGAAGCCCCAAGGGTGACTTAGTGAATTACTGAAGATACTGCAAACTCTACTTAGGCCAGGCTATCAAAACAGTAGTTATGCCACTAGATGTTAACATAACTATTCAGAACAATAGCTACAAGAAATCAGAACTCCCCACACTCTGCAACTTTCCACTATGGGGTTGGCAGGGTTTAAACAGAAGGTAGTTTACATTTTTCACTGCTCATTACTAAGCAACAGTGCCGTCAAAGTAAAATAAAAACTTACTACGTTCTGATACTCTATAACTTTTTTCTTTTTCTAAGAAGTATAATGTAACATCTAGGTCTTTACAAGGTCATGGTACTGGGTATGCCAGCAGTATAGCATTTGTATCTTGGAACTCCAATTTTACATCTTGTAATGTTTTCAAATGATTAAAGTGATACTAAATGCATACTGTTTAATTTACATTGTGCCTTCTATTTCTGTATATGGATGATGGCACTGTAATTATTTTAATAAAAAAAAAATATCTAAGTACCGTTTTCCTAATTGATATACAGCTGTCACACGACCCAGATCTTTCCCACCCTGTCTGCAGGGAAACATAAGCAGGAGGAGCTTCTAGTCCTCTGCTACTGGTCACACGTTCTAAATAAAAATTAAAAAAAAACAGCCTTTGGAATACGGAGAAAAATATAAATAATTGATATAAATAAACTGTTTTAAATTATCATACAAATATATATTTGAAATCAAAACGTTATTATTTTTTTGCAATAACATGGTGTGGGCAGATTTCTGTCATTCCCCTCCAGCCTGTGTCTTAGAGGAAGGTGAAGCCTCCATCAATCTACATGTAATATATCCTGCCCCCATTGTGTTTAGCTGGTTAGTGGGCACTGAGGAGGATGGAGGGAGTGGGCTGTCATTTATCACTGTGTATATGCCCACATGTGTGACTCTATAGTCACATGTGATGCTCAGATGTGATAGGGAGGAAATGCTCAGCATAGAAACTCACTGAAAACTGAGCATGTGCAGAGTTGCCAACACTGCTCTGAAAAATGCCTGGCTGCATTGGGGACATGGACAGAAGAGGGAGATAGAGAACAGCAGGATCAACCAGGTTTTTTGCAGAGTACAAAAAAACAAATCCCATAGTGACTGAGTGAGTATGAACAACATGTAATACAGCATTTACTGATAGTTTTTTTATGATGTGGGTTTAATGACATTTTAAGATGCAACGTTTATTTTGTTCATTAAAGCAGTATTATTGAGGTTTCTGAAAATAGTTACAGTTTGGCTGTAAAAAGAGTCCATCTAGTTCAAGCAATAAAAAGGAAAGAAAAAAATCATACAATCCCATACACACAATCCTTCACCCACAATTGATCCAGAGGAGGGCAAAAACCCCCAACAAAGCATGATCCAATTTGCTATAGTGGGGGAAAAAAATCCTTCCTGATCCCCCGAGAGGCAATAATATATATACATCTGGAACGTGTATATGTGAATTAGATGCGTTTTTACCTGCATCCAATTCGAATAACATGTGAATGTGACCAATGTGACTCAATGGAGCCGGTTCACACATTTCCGGGGTAAGCCACGGTGCAGTTTTGAAAACTTTACCTATAAATGTTAGAATCCAGTTATATTATATACATTTAGGAAAGAATCCAGGCCTTTTTTTAAAGCAATTTACTGAGTTGGACAGAACCAGCTCTTGAAGGAATCCATTCCACATTTTCGCTGATCTTACTGTGAAGAAACCTTTCCGCTTTTGGAGAGGAAATCTCTTTTCCTCCAGGTTTTAAGAGTGCCCCTTGTCCTCTGTGATGACCTTAAAGTGAATAACTCAACACCAAGTTCACTATATGGATCACGTATGTATTTGTACATGTTGATCATATCCCCCTTAATCGCCTCCTCTCAAGAGAGAATAAATTCAGTTCCTCTAATCTTTCCTCATAGCTGAGCTCCTCCATGCCTCTTATCAGTTTGGTTGCCCTTCCCTGCACTTTCTCGGGTTCTCCAATATCCTTTTGAGAACTGGTGCCAAAAAATGGAATGCATACTCCAGATGATGATAATGATTTATACAGGGGCAAAATTATGTCTTTCTCTGCAGTCCATACCTCTCTTAATACAAGAAAGGACTTTGCTCGCTTTGGAAACCGCAGCTTGGCATTGCATGACATTGTTAAGAAAATTAATCCTTACATTTCAATCAAGCAGAACCTTGCAAATGCATCTACCATTATCTTTTTAGAACTTTAGGTAAACAAAAGAAATATTACTTAAAAATATTATGGTGATCTGTATGAACTTCCAAAAATGTTATAATTCTGTTCAGCAAATCTTGTGATAAAGGCACTGCTGCCAGATAGCATGGTTAGGCTGATGATCTTGCTTTTTTCAACTGCAATTAAAATATAACTTGGACAGCCTGCCCAAGCCAGTGACTAGATAATGATGAACAAGCAGCACACTGAAGAGGTCATCCCTCTGCAATAGATTGCACTGTACAATAGAGCCATGCTGCCTCTTCCCCTCTAAGGCTGGGTTCACATATATGTGAATTGGATGCGTTTTTACCCGCATCCAATTTGCAAAACATGTGAATGTGACCAATGTGACTCAATGGAGCCAGTTCACACATGTCCGGGGTAAGCCATGGTGCAGTTTTGAAAAGGCTCCTGTGCATTTTTTGGTCTGGTTCTGCTGCGAATTAAGTCAGAAATTTGCACCTGAATTGCACCTGAACCGGTGGACAAAAACGCACTGAAATCTGGGCTGCAAACTGCAGCCGTACGTGTGTCAACCCAGCCTTAGTCCTACTGATTATAGGTTATAGGAGGCTGATATCAGGTACAGGTATTTATAATAGTTTGATCATTAAAAATATGTTTCATTATTTTTTAGTTAATACAAAACTTGGCTTCCACTTCAAACATAGGAGCCTCTTGGGAAATCCTTGCACATTCAAAGCCATTCTACACCCTCTTGGTTTCCTATGTTTTTCGCTGAAGTTTAGAGACTAAGGTAATGGGAGTATTTGCTTTCTATTTTGTAATCCTGGATCTGGATTTTTGTGATAATAGGGGCCAGACATAGGACAGGGAAGTGTGATTGCCTCTGTCTTTATAATTTGGGGTTGAATTTAAACTTAACGTGGTTGAACTGTTGAGTCTATGCCAAAAAGGAGTCAGGCAGAGGGCAAAGTATTACCTTTGGGTTCCCTGCAACATATCTTTTGCCTGGTATTGACTTACAATACCTTTTTCTCCACTGTGTCACTGGGTGGAGGGGCTATATTGGTAGATGAGCAGAGCTGAATTTAGGTCCACTTTAATACATTCTTTTGGCACTGTATAAATCCCTAGACTAGAACGTAGGTGGGATGCAGCGTGGTGTGGTGGCAATAACACACACAGTCAAAGTACGATGAAAAAACTTTTAATGAGATAATGCAAAGACAGGTCACAATAAACTGTGCTCATAGGTCCAACAGCATGTAGGGAGCGGGTTTTTAGCTACACTGACAGTGCCTGTTGAGAGGGGCAGAATGCCCAAGCAGGAAGATGTCCAGAGATGTTGCGAGCCCTACACTTTTTCTCCTCATTAGGAACCCTTCCCTGCCGCTAGTTTTGTCCCTACCAGGCGGGGAACCTGTCCCTACTCTACCCACTCACAAAATGCATGCCAAGCCTGGGAGCCACGGCTTTAAATAGGCTCTGCCTGACCCAAGATGGCTGCAAGAATTACATGGAGTGGCAGCATCCAATCGGATAGATTTTCTAGTGCAGTGTTTCCCAACCCAGTCCTCAAGGCACACCAACAGGTCATGTCTTCAGGATTTCCATTATTTTGCACAGGTGATTTGATCAGTTTCACTGCCTTAGTAATTACCACAGCTGTTTCATCTGAGGGAAATCCTGAAAACATGACCTGTTGGTGTGCCTTGAGGACTGGGTTGGGAAACACTGTTCTAGTGACTCAAGAAGCCATTGAGGAACCATGTTCCTCTTGACTTCCTTTCCAACTGCAAAGAGTTGTGGAAGAGCTACACCTGCAGTGGAGAAAGTAGACTGCACCTGCGTACACTCCCCCCCCCCTTTATCAGATGCTATCCTCGGCAACACGACAAAATGGAAACAAAAAATAAGAATGGTTAAGGCAGAAAAATAAACAGTTTAAACAACAGTCAGAGTATCTTGCAGGGAGCTGCCCGCGGTTAGAGTGCAAAGAGTGCCAGCTCTCTTAAGTCTCAGTAGAGTTAATTGGCACAGATTCAGCTGCAGACAGTGACTCAGGGGTCTCAGGTGGCATGGGACCAGGCGCAGCTTCTATTTATCTATTCACCTGAGCCCAGGTTTGAATTTTCAGATGAGTCAGTACAGTCTGTGGTACTAGATGGGGTGAATGGATTTTCCGGGCTCTCCAACATCATCAGGCTCAGGTCTATAAGAGGCTGGAGACTCGAGCATGAGAGGCGACAGAAGCCACTCAAGTGGAGCATCACACCGGGGGAAGATCTGCTGAGTCAAACACCTTCTGCCCATTATAAGGTTTCATGGGGCAAGACCACCCACCCAGCATAGTTCGAAGTAGGTGCTTCTTCACAGGGTCAGGTCCCTCCAAGACCAGATCATAGACTGGGGTAGGTGGGAAAGGCCTCCCCACCACCCGATATGGGGTGCGCTATCACTTTGGCTCCAGCTTGCTTTCTCGGGTGTGCTTATTTAACATGCTCTTCAAACGTCTTAGAAAATGTGATGATATAGTTGAGGTAAACCAGCACAGTCTCGAAGATGAGGTATTCAAGACATCATTCTATTAAGTGCTGAAAGGTGCTGAGGGAGTTACTGAGGCCGAAATGTATTTCATTAAACTCGAATAGTCCCAAGGGCGTGATAAAGGTGGTATTCTCTCGGTCTTGGTCCCACTCCGGGACTTACCAGTAGCTGCTGGCCAGATCCAGGATGGAGAAGAACTTGGCTTGTCCAAGGGTCATCAGTGATTCCTTGAGACCAAGAAAGTGAGTAGTCCACATAGAACCACAGACTACCATCCTTCTTTCGCACCAGGCTGACAGGAGCGGCCCATGGACTGCAGCTTTCTTTGATCATTACATTGTGAAGCATGTTGCTGAGTAACTCATTAACCTCTTGGCACAATGCTGGGGGAATGTGACTGTACCACTTCCGAATGGGCGGATTGTCCCCCGCGTGTATGGGGTGGCTTATCTGAACCCTTAATCCTCTGGGCTGGTGGCAAACACCAACAGGTTAAATAATATATAAAGACTTATGTACTGCTATGTAAAAAACAACCTTTATATCTCAACCTGCTTAATTAGTGAACTGCTGCAACCATTTCTAAAGTGAACTCATACACTGTAAATCAAGACGTATGTTGTATATGATTGGTCCGCTTGTTCAGAATTGTGCAAGTAATATCTATAACCTATACATGGCAATTCTTATAAAGCATTTAATACATAATATATAATACAATTGGATGTGAAAATACATAAATCCTTAATTAGTCCATAACCTGCCCACATCCAATATAGTGATTAAAGAAGTGAAACTCAAAAATAGTCCAAATAGGCACATGTATTCCACTAATAGTAATCCCTCTGCTGGGTTAGCCTGGATCCACTCCACTCACCTCCAGTTTACTCCACTTTACTCAAATATACGAAAGAAAGCGCTCATAGCACAATATTACTAAAATATATATCATTTTTAATAAGGTAAAACTATGCACTCACACTAAAATCACTCAAAAATGGCATATGTATAAATCATAGAGCTTGACAAAATGCCTCCTCGCTGACTTCCGGGTACCAGAGACACCGGAAGTGACGTCACATGCCCCGCCCATTGGATAGGCCTCAGAGACACAGTGGCGAGGCACCACGTAAAGGTCAGCCAAGATGGCATGTTTAGGCGGCGATATAGGCGTTGCCCACAGGTGAACCAAGACTCCTCCTCGATGGACCTTAGATAGTGTACGGCTCACCAGCCAGTCTCCTGACGTCATGGGATCCTTGCAAGTTTCGACCATAACGATGGCCCCCTGTAATTTTTGGTTGGCCCCATCAGAGAGTGACCACACCAATTATAGTAGGGGTTCCAAGAGTAACTTTTGCTTATGGGGTATACAGACCACTCTTACTTGCTCTGTTGCCTTCTTGGTCATTCCGCATTGGGCTTCGTAGGCCTGGACTGCCACCACCAGAGGAAAAAGGAAAGACCCCTTTACTTCGTCATTGGACTGGACAGATGATCCTTAAAAAAAAGCAGTGTTTATTAAACCACTAGAGTTTTGGTTTATAGGAAACCCATTTAAAAACCGACCAGTTCAAACTAAACATATAATGATAAAATAAGTAGCCTTTTTCGCACACCAGTAGATGTTGGCTTTGTTAAGTAAGTACAGCTGTTACCTGCATCTGAGGACACCCTTGAAATCCCCAGACACAGGGAAACAAACAATAGTAGGTAAATACTATGCAACTTCATTCAATACCAGCTACATTCTGAAAGTAGAAGAAAGAGTTAAAGCAAACAGAGCAACACGTTCAATAAAAAAAGTACAATACTGGCAATAGAACATTAATAAAGGTGAGGTGATATAGCAGTTCACGTTCCCCTATCCAGCTAAGATAACAAAGTCTTTTCCCATACTGTTTACTTTATCACCAGACATTAATGCAGTGTTTTTAGTAAATTGGGGTTGATTTACTAAAGACGAAGAAGAAGGTTGTTTGCTTTCCAAGGGAAGTTGCACTTTGCAACTTAGTGAATGAGGTGCAATTTTGTATACTCAATTACATGGAAGGAAATTAAAAAAAAACAGTTACCAAGTTACCAGTGCATGATTTTATGATGGAAGTTACGAGTCCTTCATCTCATTCACTAAGCTCTGGGGTAAATTCCCTTCAAAGCGCAACTTTCCTTCCAAAGCGAACAGTCTATTTGCCTTTAGTACATTAACATGTATACTGTGTATACAGCTGAATGTCTTTCCTTTCCTTGACCATGCACTACATTTGATACACTCCTGATGAGATGAACAGATATTGTATGGCAGCAACATAGGCATGCACACAGTGCGTACCGGGTGTGCCTGGGTGCACCCTAATCACCCCCTGGGTTGTCGATTCCCTCTGCTTCCCGTCTCCTCCCTGCAGTGCTGCCAGCTTCCCTGGGAAAGGGAGAAGATGGCAATGGTGGGGAAAGGGCCGGTAAATATTTCATTAACCGCACTTCCTCTTCTGAATGAGCACAGTGATTGATCTGTACTGATTGCTCCTGTCTTCATTCTTGACGGAAGCATAGTAAACTATGTTTATTGCAGGCTGCAGAGAAACAGACTGGGGAATCTCTGTTTTCAGTTTCTTTCTCTCATTCAAAAGTGAGACATCAGGGGTCTGTTTAGACCCTTGATATTTCACCAAAGCCCCATAACGGGGCTATTAGAAAAATGTATAAAAAATAAAATTGTAAAAAATAAATGTAAAAATAATAAAAATAAAAAAACCTACTCACACGTCCACTGACCTACTGACACCAATCTTTGCTCTACCGACACCGTCCACTGCTCTGCTGATATACACGCATGTGTGTTTGTGCTCTGCGGTGCACACACATGCAAGAGGCTGCGCACACCAATGGGCAGCAACATATGATTGCCTGTCACTGTAGTACCAGGAAGTGTTTTTCAAAGACCATGTGGCATTTACAATACAGTAGTCAGCTGTCCTCAGTCCTCTGCACTGTCCTCTTGGCACTGGGAAACAGGAATCTCATAGTAAAATCCGAAGGATGTCCCCCTGAAGTCTCTCCGAGCTACCCTCTTACAGAAACGTATCTCACTGTCCGTGTGCCGTGCAGAGCTTTCCTCCTGTACTCATATGTCATATCCACTCTCTAGGTTGGCACATATGTTCATCCTTTTTGTAGCTTTCCCATAAAGGAAAACTTTGGTGGCCATCTTGGGCTGGTCCAAAGTTTATTGAGCTACATTACTGGCAAGCTGTTAAGAATATAGTGACTTCTAGTGGAAGAAAAGAGTATGTGTGAAATAATAAACAATTGCTGGTAAATAACAGATGAAAATGCCAGTTTTACAAAGTAAAACAGTTCTGAGTACCTACACAACAAGTAGTATGGTAAATGTCTCTGAGGTGGCTACACTTATTCAAAGCCACATGTCTAAACAATTAGTATATCCAGAGATATAAGGTTAATATGTGAGATTTTCTGCAAATCTTGAATTTTCACTAAAGGTAAGGTGCTTAAAGCTGAACTCCAGGAATTCAGCTACTTTGTAAAAAGTACAAGCATACCTTGAGTTATGTCCAAAGAGGGGCATGCCACCTGGTGGACTTATCACTTTAATTTACATCTGTAAGGTTTATTGTGCGCCAGGAACATAGTTTCCAGAGTTACGATGCTGGACACTCTGGTCTCAGTTCCTTCATGTGTGGAGTCGCTGCAGCTGCTGTGCCCGCCCCTTCCCTCCTCATGCCCAATCACAGAAGTCTTTGTATTATGTGAACTCATTCATGAAATACAAAGGCTCCTGTGAATATGCAGCAGAGGGGAGGGGCAGGCATAGCTGCTGTGTGTACTTCTCTCCTCTCAATGCCTCAGTGTCTCCTTCAGGAGTGCAATAAACCTTTCAGATGTAAATAATAGCTTTAAGTCTAGAGGGTGGAATGCACCTGGTAGAACTTAATTCATAGTATGTCTGCACTTTTTACAAAGTGGCTGAATTCTTGGAATTCAGCTTTAATCATATTTGTAATTAAATACTCAACTTGAATTGCCAAGGTGTATGTCAGAAAATAGTAAGTATAAGTTATTAAAAATACAGAAAGATAAAATGCTTTATGTTGCAAAGTCAGCAAATATTTCAGTATAATACATCAGCACATGTGATACATTAATATTTTTTTATTGAGCTTTAAATAAGATTCAGTTTCACAGATGTTCAAGTGTCACTCTATCCAAACTGATATTTATTTTCAATAGGTTTTATTTGGGAAAAAAGAATACATAAAACTATGACATTTTGTATAGTCTCTATACCGGGGGTGAAAATTACAAAGGTGTACTGAAAAACATGTTTTAATAAAATTAGCAAATTGCTTTGTTTTTGCCTAAGACAATTTAAGTAGTAGAAAGGGAAGATGGCTGAGGTGGTTCAATCATGAGTGGCTATAATACCGTCTTGTTATCTCATGAATAATATAATATTAGAACTCTAAAGCTCTGGCTTGCAGACCAATACCTGTCTAATGATCTAGGCAGGATAATCAGGTTTCTTCAAAGATAGTTGCATTGCTAGAATTGTTCTTGAAAGCGTAATTGAGTTGACTTTCTGAATAACTGATTTTTATGGTTAAAAGTGGTTCTAAAGGCAGAAGATTTTTTTACCTTAATGCAATCTATTCTGCAAGTAGCCCCTCCCCCCAATACTTACCTGAGCTCGATCTCGATCCAGCGATGTGCACAAGAGCAGAGGCTCTCTCGACTCTTTCTGCTCATTGGCTTAGACACAGCAGCAATAGCCATTGGAATCAGGAGCAAGGAACGCACGAGTGCCCCCATAGCAAGTGGCTTTTTATAGGGACACTCTGCGGGGGAAGGGGAGGGTAAGTGTTCTGGCGAGAAGAGGAGGATCGGGGGTGCTCTGTGCAAAACCTGCACAGAGCGGGTAAATATAACATGTTTTTTATTTTTAAAAAATAAAAAAAATGCTTTTAGAATCACTTAAAGTGATACTAAAGTCTAGTTTTTTTCTTTAAAAATAACAAACATGTTATACTTACCTGCTCTGTGCAGTGGTTTTGCAGCCCAAATCATCCTCTTCTCAGGTCCCTCGTCTGCGCTCCTGGCTCCTCCCTCCTATCAAGTGCCCCCATAGCAAGCAGCTTGCTATGGGGGCACCCGAGCCAAGCCACAGCTCTGTGTGTCCATTCAGACATGGAGCCACGGTTCGGCCTCTCTCTCCTGATTTGCTAACTGACTTTGATTGAAAGCAGTGCGACCCAATGGCACCATCGCTGTGTTTCAGCCAATCAGGAGGGAGAGTCCCAGACAGCCCAGGCACTCGTGCACATCGCTGGATAGAGATGGGGCTCATGTAAGTATTAGGGGGCTCCTGCACACAGAAGGTTTTTTATCTTAATGCATAGAATACATTAAGATTAAAAAAACCTTCTGACTTTAAAACCAATTTAAGTGGTTGATATCCACCTAGATACTATACTGATCCAGAAAGACATTGCGATTTGTTAGATCAGCCTGTAAACTATGATCTCATCTCTGGAGAGAATTGCAAAGAGAAGTTGTGGTAAAGCAGAGACCAGAACCTGTTCTACAAGTCCACCAAATATAGTTGGCTGTGGCTACATAAGATACCTTTTTTGTAACACCATCAAAGTTGTGCTTGATTTTTATTCCATAATTTCAGGTTCTGTGCAAACTCCCCTGAAACTGACTGGTTATTTCAAGTAAACACAGGTTGCCACAAAATGCAACTTTAGTAAATCAGCTACTAGAAAATGTCTAAATGAGCCCTATAAAAACATGTTACCAAAATAAAATTGAAGCAAATGACCCGTCAATGCAAGTGGAAATATCCAACATAAATCTCAGTTTATCTCATTCATTTTTTATGGAGCCATCAGTTAAACATCCAATGAAATTAGAGAGTGGTTAGAAACACGTCCAGTGAGTATGAGAGGCAGACATCCTTCATGACTCCTCCTGATCAAATCTTTAAGAACTGCTGCATATGGGACATTATAAACTAGAATAGGGTACATAATCGTCAGATCTCAAAATTTGTTTGCAACATTCTTGGGACTGACAGATTTGTATAAAGAAACTATGATACAGTGCATCTGGAAAGCATTCACGGTGCTTCACCTTTTCAACATATTTTAATGTTACAGCCTTATTCCAAAATGGATTGAATTCATTATTTTCTTAAATTCTACAAATAATACCCCATAATGCAACATGAAAACAGTTTGTTTGAAATCTTTGCAAGCTTATGAAAAAAAAAAACAAAAAAAAAAATCACATGCACATAAGTATTCACAGCCTTTGCCATAACACTCGTAATTAAGCTCAGGTGCATCCTCTTTCCACTGATCATCATTGAGATGTTTGTACAACTTGATTGGAGTCCACCTGTAGTAAATTCAGTTGATTGGACATGATTTGGAAAGGCACACACCTGTGTATATAAGGCCCCACAGTTAACAGTGCATGTTAGAGCACAAACCAAGCCATGAAGTTCAAGGAATTGTCTGTAGACCTCCGTGACAGTATTGTATTGAGGCACAGATCTGGGAAAGGGTACAGAAAACTTTCTGCAGCATTGTGCACAGTGGCCTCCATCATCTGTAAATGGAAGAAGTTTGGAACCACCAGGACTCTTCCTAGTGTGGGCCACTCGGCCAAACTGAGCGATCGTGGGAGAAGGGCCCTAGTCAGGGAGGTGACCAAGAACCCGATGGTCACTCTGACAGAGCACCAGCGTTTCTCTGTGGAGAGAGGGGAACCTCCCAGAAGAACAGCCATGCAATGCCAAGCTGCGGTTTCCAAAGTGAGTAAAATCCTTTCTTGTATTAAGAGAGATATGGACTCCAGAGAGAGAGAGAGATACTATTTTACCCCTGGACAAATCATTAGTAAGACCTCATCTGGAATATGCAGGTCGGTTTTGGGCACAGGTCTCAAAAAGGATATCGGGGAACTGGAGAAAGTGCAGAGAAGGGCAATCAAACTGATAAGAGGCATGGAGGAACTCAGCTATGATGAAAGATTCGAGCAGCTGAATTTATTCTCTCTTGAGAAGAGGAGATTAAGGGAGGATATGATCAACATGTACAAATACATAAGTGGTCCATATGGTGATCTTGGTGTTGAGTTATTCACTTTAAGATCATCACAGAGGAAAAGGGGGCATTCTTTACATCTAGAGGAAAAAAGGATTTCATCTCCAAATACAGAAAGGTTTCTTCACAGTTAGAGCAGAGGTGGTTTTGGTCAGCACAGTAGATTGCTTTTAAAAAAGGCCTGGATTATTTCCTTAATGTACATAACATTACTGGCTACTAACATTTATAGGTAAAGTTGATCCAGGGAAAATCCGATTGTCTCTCAGGGGATCAGGAAGGATTTTTTTCTCCTGCTATAGCAAATTGGATTATGATTTGCTGCGTTTTTTTGCCTTCCTCTGGATCAACTGTGGGTTAAGGATTGTGTATATGGGAGACGGACTTGTGTCTTTTTTCAACCTGACTAAATATGTAACTATGAAACTATCTCTATAGCACTCCACCAATCAGGCCTGTATTGTAGAGTGGCCAGACGGAAGCCACTCCTCAGTAAAAGGCACATGACTGCCCTTCTGGAGTTTGCCAAAAGGCACCTGAAGGACTCTCAGACCATGAGAAACAAAATGTTTTGGTCTGATGAAACAAAGATTGAACTCTTTGGCCTGAATGGCAAGTGTCATGTCTGGAGGAAACCAGGCACCACTCATCACCTGGCCAATACCATCCCTACAGTGAAGCATGGTGGTAGCAGCATCATGCTGTGGAGATGTTTATTTAGTGGCAGGAACTGGGAGACTAGTCAGGATCGAGGGAAAGATGTATACAGCAATATACAGACATCCTTGATGGAAACCTGCTCCAGAGTGCTCTGGACATCAGATTCGGGCAAAGGTTCATCTTCCAACAGGACAAAACCCTAAGCACACAGCCAAGACAACAAAGGAGTGGCTACGGGACAACTCTGTAAATGTTCTTGAGTGGCCATGCCAGAGCCCAGACTTAAACCCAATTAAACATCTCTAGTGAGATGTGAAAATGGCTATGTGTATGATCTCTGCAGCCATCATGGGAAAAGATCTCCAGGGAGAGAAAGTGCAGGGCTGACAGGAGCCACCATCCCCAGGGAGGAGTGACACCACACAAACCTTAAAAATTCAAAAACAACACTTAAAAAATTATATATATTATTATATATTGTAAGGTCAGACATCATGGTATATTAGCATATGCTACTGGGTTATAGAAAACCATTACGGTGTTATAATATGTCTATTCACCAGGAGGAGATCCAAGAGTTCACAGAACATTTTTGTCAGCACCAATGGGAAGGGGGTGTTTGGCTAAACATTGTACCAAGGGGAAGGGGGTGTTTGGCTAAACATTGTACCAAGGTGAAGGGGGTGTTTGGCTAAACATTGTCATGGTAATTTAGCATGTTGAACAATATTTTACAATGTTTCGCAAAATCATTGTAATTTATATCATTTTTTAATAACTAATAAATGAATAAATAATCAAAATGTATTCAGGTTGACAAGGAAGCAGATTGCTTTGAATCGCGTGCCAGTTATTGGGGGAACACCGCTGTGATAGCAGGAGGCTTTCGTCTGTAGATCCCAGACCTTACGGCATCTCCACCCATCACTGTCAGCAGTGTCATCTTCTGATGCAGCCCATGCTATCCCCGGCCGTGGCCAAGGCAGGGATTCAGGCTTTTCCACTCCAGCAATCTGCTAAGTCTCTGCACTCCCATTTTGATGTTTTTGAGTGTATCATTTTATCTCATAATTTGTCCATTACTGCCATATGAGGTGTGTGCTTTTCTCTCTCTCTCTCTCCCTATAAAAAAGAGAAGAATTGATTTAATTAAATAGGCCACAAAAAGCAATATGGATGTTTAATTCTAGCAGTAGTAAGGGTGTGGCCATGTCTATCTTTATCACTACCTGTCATAAGAAAATGTTTGAATTGGGTGATGATCCATATATACACTGAGCACAATTATAAAACGCAACACTTTTGTGTTTGCCCCTATTTATCATGAGCTGAACTCTAGAGAACTACGACTTTCTGTATGTACACAAAAGGCCCATTTCGATCAAATATTGTTCACAAATCTGCCTAAAGTGTTAGTGAGCACTTCTCCTTTGCCGAGATAATCCATCCACCTCACAGGTATGACATATCAAGATGCTGATTAGACAGCATGAACATTGCACAGGTGTGCCTTAGGCTGGCCACAATAAAAGGCGACTCTAAAATGTGCAATCTTTGAGAGAAATAGGCCTTTAGTGTACATAGAAAAAGTTGTAGATCTTTGAGTTCAGCTCATGATCAAAAAAGATCAAACACAAAAGTGTTGCGTTTATAATTTTGCTCAGTGTATAATTTAGGATTAACTAACTGACTTAACTTGACTGTATAGACAAACTTAAAAAGAAGAAGCATCTGATTAATTTTTTATTAGATACTTCCTTCCTTATTTTAACAATTCAGCCAAAATCTTTCCAGTGATAAAAACTAAGCAATGCAATTTTGTGTTAAGGAATATATGATGCTCACAGTTTAATTATTTGCACTATTAACTTTGGAGGGTAAAGCATTCTACTCACTGTGGTTGAATTAATTAGTGCATTAATCCTTGTGTTGGAAACATAGAGAGAGTCAGAATAACATGTTAATTATAGCACATAATATCTGGTTAATTGTACATTAGGCATTTATATTTTAATGAAGGATATTTCCTAAAACTATGAGGCATGATATTTGACATTGCTCCAACCTTTACACAAAGACTAATGTTTTCTATCAGTCGGACAAATTAGTGGATTAATCAGCTTGTAAAGATTTATGTATTACTGTATATGATTTATAGCATACCAGCACAAGCTAGTGCATTATGCAGACTTAAATGGCTGTTTTTTCCTCTTTAAAGCGGAGTTCCACACTTTTTTTGTTTATTAAAAGTCAGCAGCTACAAAAAGTGTAGCTGCTGACTTTTAATAAACAGACACTCACCTGTCTCCCGGTCCAGCGACGGCTGCTCCCGAAGCCTCGCTCGTCTCCCCCCTCCTCCCGACGGCCCCACCATTCCTAGTGGGGGCACCCGGCCCGGCTTCATGGCCGGGCACCCACTGCGCATGCGCGAGTCGCGCTGCGCATCCCTAGTAGCCAGGCAATCTTCTGGGACCTGTGACGTGTCCCAGAAGATTGCCAGGAGGGAGGGGCCGCCTAGGAGGAGAGGAGGAGTCGCCTAGGCGGCCCCGAGGCGGAAGGTGGAAGAGGGACAGGAAGTCCCTCTGAAACCTGGGGACACACTCCCCCCCAAAAAAATTACATGCCAAATGTGGCATGTAAGGGGACGAGGAGTGCTTAAAGCGGAAGTTCCATTTTTGGGTGGAACTCCGCTTTAAGTAAAAGAACAGATCACAAAAGCTCAGTTTGCCATTTAAACATTGTCTTCTATTAAAGTTAAAATACACCTGTGCTCATACTGTGGACATAAACCTATTTACATATTTTAACAAGCAGTACAATAGCTTTAACCACTTGGGTCCCCATGCCTTTTTATCTCTTAATGCCCTTGAGTCCTAGTGTGTTTAATTGTTTTGGTGTATTATACATATTATCCAATTGGTGGCCTGCTCTAACAAATGATATGTTTAATAGCAGATATGGCTACAAATATTTTAATTTCCTTGTTTTTTTGGAGGATGTAGGGGGGTAATGCTGGTCCTGCATTGTATGTGATGACTTCAGAGAGGCTATAACTGGACAAAAAGCAAAGAGGAGTGAAAGAAGGAAACCTGCATGAGTGATATCCTGTTGTCGTTTATTGGCATGAATACAATAAACGGTAATGCACACAGTATGCTCACCAGTGTCCAGGATTTGTCCATTTTTTAGTTGAAAATAAAGCAATGGTTGCATTTATTTAGTGCGTATTAGGGTTGCGCAGATACTGTTTTTTTTTAGTGGCGAGTATGAGTGCTGGCGCTTTCGGTCAAGTATTTGCTGATACCAAGTACTGCTACCTTTGTGGTGCGATTTGAGCCCATAAAAATGAACGGGCTCAAATCTCACTGCAAAGAATTGCATGCAATTTAAACAGGAATGTGGCACGATTCCTGTCCGAATTGCATGCAGTTTCCCCCACCGCTCCTGTGTGATCCCAGTATAGAAAGACAGGTAAGCGCCATCTAAAAAGTGCAGCAATGGCCAAAAAAACAGTTTATTAAAAATGTTATCACAACTCACGTGTTAAAAGTACAGTAAAAGTACATAATATATATATATAATATGTACAGTATCTCAGAATAGTGAGTACATCCCTCACATTTTTTAAATATTTTATTACATCTTTTCATGTGGCAATACTGAAGAAATTACACTTTGCTACAATATAAAGTAGTGAGTGCACAGCTTGTATAACAGTGTAAATTTGCTGTCCCCTCCAAATAACTCAACACACAGCCATTAATGTCTAAACAGCTGGCAACAAAAGTGAGTACATCCCTAAGTGAAAATGTCCAAAGTGTCAATATTTTGTGTGGCCACCATTATTTTCCAGCATTGCCTTAACCCTCTTGGGCATGGAGTTCACCAGAGCTTCACAGGTTGCATTCACGGAGCTGGTGGATATTAGAGATCTTGCGTTCCTCCACCTTCCATTTGAGGATGCCCCACAGATGTTCAATAGGGTTTAGGTCTCTAGACATGCTTGGCCAGTCCATCACCTTTACCCTCAGCTTTTTTAGCAAGGCAGTGGTCATCTTGGAGGTGTGTTTTCGTTATCATGTTGGAAAACTACCCTGCGGCCCAGTCTCCGAATGGAGGGGATCATGCTCTGCTTCAGTATGTCACAGTACATGTTGGCATTCATGGTTCCCTCAATGAACTGTAGCTCCCCAGTACCAGTACCACTCATGCAGCCCCAGACCATGACACTCCCACCACTATGCTTGACTGTAGGCAAGACAGACTTGTCTTTGTACTCCTCACCTGGTTGCCACCACACATGCTTGACACCATCTGAACCAAATTTATCTTGGTCTCATAAGACCACAGGACATTGTTCCAGTAATCCATGTCCTTAGTCTGCTTGTCTTCAGCAAACTGTTTGCAAGCTTTCTTGTGCATCATCTTTAGAAGAGGCTTTGTTCTGGGACGACAGCCATGCAAACCAATTTGATGCAGTGTGCGGCATATGGTCTGAGCACTGACAGGCTGATCCTCCACCCCTTTAACCTCTGCAGCAATGCTGGCAGCACTCATACTTCTCTTTCCAAAAGACAACCTCTGGATATGTTGCTGAGCACATACACTCAACTTATTTGGTTGACCATGAAGAGGCCTGTTCTGAGTGGAACCTGTCCTGTTAAACCGCTGTATGGTCTTGACCACCATGCTGCAGCTCAGTTTCAGGGTCTTGGCAATCTTCTTATGTAGAGCAACAATTCTTTTTTTCAGATCATCAGAGAGTTCTTTGCCATGAGGTGCCATGTTGAACTTCCAGTGACCAGTATGAGAGAGTGAGAGCGATAACACCAAATTTCACACACCTGCTCCCCATTCACACCTGAGACCTTGTAACACTAACAAGTCACATGACACGACATGACATGAGGTAAAATGGCTAATTGGGCCCAATTTGGACATTTTCACTTAGGGGTGTACTTACTTTTGTTGCCAGCGGTTTTAGACATAATGGCTGTGTATTGAGTTATTTTGCGGAGATACTTTACATTGTAGCAAAGTGTAATTTCTTCAGTGTTGTCACATGAAAAGATATAAAATATTTACAACAATGTGAGGGATGTACTCACTTTTGTGAGATACTGTATATATATATACATTACAGAAAAAGGAAAAGGACCCATACCTCCGTTGGACACACCAACAGTTTCCCTTTTTAATTTTGCAGTCAAAAGGCTCCGGAGTGAGTTCCAGCATTTCCTCATGAAGTAGTGAGGGTACCACCCCACTGAATGTGTCTCAGTGCCCCAAGGGGTATAAAACTCCACCACAGGAGACTGGTAGTCACGTGTATCACCATGTATGCAAATCACCCCAATAGTGCTAGGGTGTAACTTTGCAGGATTTACAAAATCACCTATGACTAATGTCACTATCAGAATCAGAATACTTTTTCAAGTAAGCATTATCACATTGCATTGGTTCATAATTTACGCATGGCATCGATGACATTTTATGTGTTCTGTACCCAGTCCTCTAAACGGCCTCAGAGACCTTCCTGATCTATTTGGCCAGTCTCCAGGTCCTGAGCCCATAGTCTCATTGTCTGTGGCAACATTCTTGTAATTTTTCCCCAAGCCCTTGAACCCTGGAACAGTCTTACTAGATCCTCTGGGCGATTTTTCACCCCTAGAGACATTGGAGTGGGGTACTGATGGGTTTAACAAGTCCTCTGCAGTAGTATATCTCTCCACTAGTTCCACCATCTGGTTTGCAGTCTTAGGGTCCCTATGGCTGACCCACTTCCTCAAAGTGGCAGGGTGCACACGTAAATAATGGTCCATAACCACACGCTCCACAATCTTAGGGCCCAGCATAGTCTCTGGCTGCAGCCATTTCTTGGTGAGGTGTATTAAGTGAAACATTTGGGAGCGGAAAGGCTTGTCAGTACTGTATGAACACCGATGCACCCGTTGAGCCCGGACTGCAATTGCGACACTCATGCGTCCAAGCATCTCAGCTTTCAGTGTCTCATAATCCTGGGCAACATCTGGTTCCAGGTCATAATAGGCCTTTTGGGGTTCTCCTGTCAGGAAGGATGCTAGCAGTCCTGCCCATTTCTCTTTTTGCCATCCTTCTCAAACAGCGACTCTTTCATAAGCTGCTAGGTAAGCCTCCACATCATCTGCAAGTGTCATCTTCTGCAGGTAATAGCTGGCATGCACAATTTTCTGTTCCACCGGCAAAGGACCTGTGGACCCCTTCTTTAACTCCACCGGAGCAGCTGCAATGGCCTGGCAAGCGCTACTGCATCGACTGATAGAGGAGGCACCGAGACACACCAAAAAAGAACAACAAACCTCGTTTATATTCTGGAATAGCTAAAAATGTATACAGGTTACCTTGTAACAAAGACTACATTGGTATACGGATATGAGGCATAGTCTTATAAATGCAGGAACATGCCCAGGAATGGGTGTAAGTTTTTATTCTGGAAACGTATGTGACATGTTTGTTCATGTTTTGTAACTACCAAAGTAATATACATATACGTCAAATTTGTATCTGTACCTTTGTTTTCAACACAATAAAAATCATTGGAAAAGGAAAAAAAGAAATACTGAGGTGGAACAAAAGACGCTATAAGTGAGTACAAGGACCAGAGAATGGAGTGCTGCTGGACTGGAGACAGAAACCAATTAGCAAGATCTAGGATGAGAAGCAGCTGTGACTGAAGACTGGTGCTGTGGAGCTGTACTTGCTATAACAAACGGTTGAAACAGATAAGGCAGTTGATAGTAAAGACAGATTCTTTGAGGCTAAACTGGATTCTGAATTATGGCTACAGTTGGACTTGAATGCAGTCAAACTGGATGCAGAATCTGAAATGCAGAATCTGAGACTTGATTGCAGTTGAAATGTGAACAGAATTACCGCTGAGACCTGAGTAGGTAACAAAGACAGCACTGAAGTGCGCTGTTCAGTGGTGATACAAAAGCTCCATGCCACAGGAAGCTTGCAGTTAATCTTTGAATCTGTGCCAGAAGAGAAGATGCTCAGGACTGAAGTGCAGGGGTGGCCCAGAAAAGGGCGTTGAGTAAGCAAAGCAAAACATCTCACTGAACAAAGCACAGCAGCTGACTTCTGTTACATGTTCCTATCAGCTAGAGAGAAATGACATGAGAGAAGGAGCAATTAAGAGCTTACAGCACTCTCTATGCACTAGTACTATTAGATTGGATAGCAAAAAGGAATGGCATTAGTCACTTTAAAGTGGGCCTGAAGGTCTGCTGTCCTTTAGGAAATATATAGAAGTGTTTGTATTGCCTAAGCACAACCTTGAAAATGTTACTTTTTATCTTGGATTCCTTTGAAAAAAAGAAGTGCCCTTTACTCAGGCATTGCTGTTCCGTAGTCTAATAGCTGTATATCTTCAGTGTGAGATCATCCAAGGTACTGGCTTTAGTCTCATGAGGTTTGGTTTTCCTGAGTACTTGCTGGAGAGGAAGCTGCACCCAAGTATGCAAAGATATCCTTATTTCTAATTCATTCATTTTGCGGAACTGTGCTTCCACTGATGACTGGTGGGGAAATGATCAAGGTCTTCTGCTGCTCCCTAAATATTTCCCCAGCTGTGGATTGGGGGGTTAGCTCTGACATGAGGTAGCAAAGTCCTACTTCTCTACCAAAATGGCAGTCCCTACACAGAGACACAGTGCTTTACAAGTCATTGTAAGTCAGTAATGGAGAAACGATCAGCTGCAGGGAGCCTACAGGCTATAGTGTTCCTTTGAACTCTGCTTGCCTTGTTGAGCACAGCTTCCATAGTAAAAGTTATCTTTAAACCGTATCCATGGTCAAAATGTAAAAATCATATATTCATTTCCACATTGTATTTCAATTATTTCTAGCCTACTCCTAATAATCTAAAAGATCTTTAAGTTTGTAAATTTACGTTTGTGAAGATCCCCGCACATTTACGTCCTTGAAGGAGTTTCGGGAGGCGGAATCAGTGCAGAAATCACTGCTTGCAGGCAGAAAGGTAACATGGGATATGTAGTCCTTAGAGATTGAAATATGTAAAAAAGTGTAGCACTATAAAACAATATAATGATGGTGAATCATCACCATAACTGGCTGCACTCAGTTCCGCGCAGCCAGTTTATGAGGATCCGTTGGAATTGTATGGATATCGAAGACTTTGATACACAGGCCCAATTAGTGAAGAATAAATTCATAACAAAGGGTTATGACATCACGGATCTGGATAGTGAGATAAGTAAGGTACGACAGCTGGAGAGAGCTAAACTCTTCCAAAACAAACCTTTACGTATCGAGAACCAGAGAAAGGACCCTAAATGGTTGTTCTTTACTACGCCTCTATCCAACATCGCCAAATTAAAAAGATTATTAATAAACACTGGGCCATACTCAAAAACGATAGAGTTTTGGGTCCCATATTGTCTACTAGAGCTGACGTCATATATAGATGAGCTCCATCTCTGCAGCTCAAAGTTGCCCCCAATATTATCAAGCCACCTACCAGACCCACCTTCTTTCATGACCTGAAAGGGTATTTTCCCTGTAAAAAGTGTAAAGTCTTTCGTATCAATTCGTTGGGAAGAGGCAAAATGTTGTCTTTCTCCTCTAATGTCACTCAACAGCAATACAGGATCAAACCTTTTATCACTTGTGCCACTACAGGTGTGGTTTATCTTCTGACCTGCCCTTGTGGCAAGTATTATGTTGGTCGTACCACGCGTAGCTTTGCCACAAGGGTAGGTAAACACATTCCCAACAACATTGGGGCAAGAAAAAACATAGCGTAGTTAAACACTATGCCAGTTTCCATCATGGAGACCCTGCAGGTACACAGTTTTTGACCCTCGATCGTATGTACCTCCATGGAGGGGAGGTTCTATCAAACTGGGGGGTATCCAGGTTGGAAACTTACTGGATACACATAAAATGTTCCTATTATCCCTTTGGTATGAATGTGTAGTGGGATATTAATGCTTTTATTAATAGGGCTTGATTGTCCCACTCCGCGTTCATTATTCCATATTATATCCGTTTTTTAGTTCACCATTTTATATTTCATTATATATTTTATTTTATTTCATTTATTTATTTCATTCACCATTCTGCCCCTTTTATGACATTTTTTTACTATCTATCATTCCTTCACATATTTTAAATATTTTAAACTCATTACAATATTATATCATTCATACTACACTAATATTTTTTACCACTAGATGGCGACCATGGCCATTAAATTTATCATGACCACCTTTATAGCTGTCCACTAACATTTAGATCATGAGTATCTGTTTGGTGCACATTTTTTGTTATTAAGGGCCACTGTGGATTCTTTCAGACATATTTTAAAAATGATGTGCCCTTCCTCTTACAATGTAGATTGTTGTTTCTTGCCCAATCCAGGTTTCTGTGACACAGTCTGATTGGCTGTGCGGATGTTACAGCCGATAGGTAAATTGCCTAAGCTTTGGAGCCTTTCCTTATGTCTTGGTGAGATGCTGTGGTCACTCCCCGTTCCGTTTTTTGGCCGTGATTGAAAGTGAAGTTTGCAAAGTAAACCATAGAGATGTGCAATATCTATATAACACAAAATAAACACCAGAGTGAGGCGTGGAACACACGCCAACGCCATTTTGGAACTTAGGGGGCGTTTACACTCAGGTGTCTCCATTATCATCATTTAGGTGAGTTGTTTGCTTCTTAAGATGTGTCTATATATATGGCGATGCCCATGCGCGGTCCCCATGCCCCAGATGATGTCCTCTAGGACAAAATATATTGGGTGAGGACAACCAGTGACCGTTTTTAACGTTTTTTTTTTTTTTTCATTTTGCTGGCTTTTTGTGTTTAATTAATTTTTATTGGGTTTATAAGGTATACAATAAGCCAGGGGAGGAGGAGAGGGGTACATACAATAAGCAAAGCAATAGGGGGGGGAGAGGGGGGGTT
>BLSH010309054.1:425117-439227 GCA_018402905.1 Glandirana rugosa
AAGGAGGAGTGGTACATCAAGAATACATCACTTATATCCATCAATAAACAAATCAATGTTTAAACATCAATATCTGATTTAAGATCACAATCTCCTTAACTATCTGTGGGGTATAGAGTGGTCCAGACAGCCCATTTAGTATCAAATATTGACCTTTTGAGATCGTTAGTTGCAAGCATTCGTTCAAATATGTAATTCTGCTTGGTTATTTGTATCGCTTCAGCAATGGTAGGAGAGTTTGGCGACTTCCATAGTCGAGCTATAATCGTCCTAGCTGCTAGCAACAAATGTGTGACTGTAGGTCTAAAGACCAATGGTATGTTGTCAATATTTAGATTTAAAAGTGCTAAGCCCGCTTCTTCAAGTATAGTTAACGAGGTAATCTTGGAGATGAGTTTAAAAACTTCGATCCAGAAGTTGCTAAGTATGGGGCATTCCCAAAAGATGTGCTTCAGAGTTCCCACTTTGCCGCAATGTCGCCAGCACAAGGGGGAACTATTTGGAGCGAAAACAGATATTCTGGCCGGTGTGTAATACCAATGCATTGAGATTTTTAACATTAGTTCCCAATGGGCTGTGCTATGGGAGAATTTTTGGATAGAGAGGATGGCATTTTGCCATTCATTTAATGTATAAGTCTTGTTAAGGTCTCTTTCCCATTTAATTATATGGGTTTCTTTTGTAAAGGTGAGTTCATCTTGGAACAGGTTGTAAAAGATGGATATGCCTGATTGTTTGGAGTTGGGAGAGTTGAGGAAGTCCCATGCTTTTTGGGGGACTTGGAGAGGAGCTATGGGATGTTTTGATAAGAAACGTTGAATGCGCGTAATGCCTGATTTAGTGTTTGGGAGAAGGTCATATTCCTTCTGGAGAGCATCCCACGACTTAAGTGAGGAGTCATTGAAAAACTTCTGTATGTTATCTAGACCCTTAGATTCAAAATGGTGTGTTTGTAGATTGATAATTAAAGAGTTGAGAACTTGTATGTTCATGGGTGGAGTTAGTATTTGGACAGTGTCCATGTGGGATTTTAATAAATGTCTCCATGCTTTAATTGAATCTGCTGTGGTATAATGGAGTTTGGATAGATTCCAGGGTATCCAAGTGTCTCTTAATAAGAGGGATATGAGATCATGAGTTGGGGAAAATTCACTTTCCATATCTATCCATATAGGAGGATCCTCCCTTTTGAACCATTGTTTAATTTGAGTGAGTTTAGTTGCCCAGTAATAATCTTTGATTTGAATATTACCCATACCACCAGCTCTTTTATGTTTAAGTAATGCTCTCATTGGGCAGCGTGGTTTCTTCTTATTCCAAATTAGGGAAGAAAGCAAGGAAGATAATGTAGTCAGGTAATGATGTGGAATGGAGATGGGAAGTGTTCTGAATATATATAAGATTTGAGGAAGAATTATCATTTTAAGAGTAGCTAATCTTCCAGTCCAGGAAAGGTCACAGTTATGTAAGTGTTGGATCTGAGTTTTAATCTTTTCTATTGGGGCTTTTAGGTTAAGGTCAATTAAGGATGGGAGTGATGGTGTCAGTTTTATACCCAAATAAGGGATAGAGGAGTCTGTCCATTTGTAGGGTAATTCATTTTGTAGTTCAAGTTTTAAGAGCGGTGGTATATTCATATCCAAAATAAGGGATTTATCAAAGTTGACTTTGTAATAGGACGTACGGGAGAAGTCTAGGAGGGTCTGGTGTACTCTTGGCAGAGATGATTGGGGATTGGTGAGGAATAAAATTATATCATCTGCAAACAGATTGATGGAATGTTTTGTAGGGCCAACTTTAAGACCTTCAATGATAGGATCCAAACGAATTTTAACTGCAAGTGGTTCAATAAGGAGGTCAAAGATGGTGGGTGAAAGAGGACATCCCTGTCGAGTACCATTGGAAATAAAAAATTGTTTAGAAAGGAAACCAGAGGCAAGTACCTGGGCAGAGGGTTTAGAGTACAAGGCCAAAACCGCTTGTAGAATGGGGCCCTGGAACCCATATTTTTGAAGTACCTGTGTCATATATTTCCAATGAACTCTGTCGAACGCCTTCTCTGCGTCTATAGATAAGAGGAGAGAAGGCGTTCGATCAGAGCTGAGTCGGTACATAACGTTAAGAACGCATCTAGTAGCGTCAGAAGGCTGCCTGCCCCTTACAAAACCCATCTGGTCTCTGCTGATCATTTTGGGAAGAACATCAGCTAGTCTGTGCGCTAAGAGTTTAGCGAAGATTTTTACATCTGTATTTAGAAGGGATATGGGCCTAAAATTTGCTGGGGTCGTGGGATCCTTGCCTGGTTTAGGAATGGTGACAACATAGGCCCTAAGCATCTCTTGGGGAAATTCCGAAATTGAGGTTGCTTGATTAAAAGTTTGAAGAAGATAAGGGGACAGTATATCACTGAAGATTTTATAATAGTCATTGGTCAGTCCGTCTGGACCTGGGGATTTACCAGTAGGGAGAGAAGCCACAACTCTTTTAATTTCTTGAATATTGTAGGGGGCGTTTAGAATTTCTATTTGATCCTCAGAAAGGGAGGGTAGGTTTATGGCATTCAAAAAGGAAGTGATATCCGAGGGAGTAGGTTGTGGAGTGTTTTTGTCGTCCTTGAGGTTATATAGGGAGCTATAAAAATCTGCAAATTGATTTGCAATTTCTTGGGGGTTAAGAATAGTATGTTTTGAAATAGGGTGTATCAAGTGGGAAATCTTAGTTTTGGAGCGGACAGATTTAACTCTGCGTGCCAGAATTTTTCCAGCCCTATTTGCTGCCGAATAAAAGGACAATTTTAGGCGTCTGAGATATCCTTCATATTGTTGGGAGAGAAGAATTCTCAGTTCCTCCCTAAGTTCTCTTATTCTTTCAGTGGTTTTAGGATTAAGCTGTTGTTTGTTATTTTGTTCTAGGTTGTGGATATTTGTTGTTAATTGTTTCACTCTAGAGTTGTGACTTCTCTTAACCCTGGCCCCCTGCTGGATTAGAACTCCTCTGATGACAGCCTTATGGGCTTGCCATAGTGTGAAAGGGTCATCAACTGAACCTGTATTGGAGTCGAAGAAAGAGGATAATTGTTGGGTTATAATCGGCAAGATTTTTGGATTTTGGAGAAGAGAGGTATTGCAGCGCCAGATGGGAGTCGCAAGGGGAGGGCCGCCCTCAGCAATAGTTACAGATACTGCTGCATGGTCTGACCACAGTATATCATGTATTGTTGAGTTGGTAATTTTTTGCAGTAGCCATTGGTCCGTAAGGAACATATCGATTCTTGAATACGTATGATGTCTTGGTGAAAAGTAAGAGTAATCTCTTTCATTTGAGTGGTGGCATCTCCAGACGTCATAGAGTTGTTCGTTCTTGAGTAGAGAAGATAGTTGGGGTTTATGAGTCGTGTTAGCGGAGGTAGTATCCAAGTGGGGTTCAGAGGTGACGTTAAAGTCTCCGCAGATGAGGAGATTGCCCTCTTTCAAAGGTGAGATTTTTTTGAGAATCCTCTTAAGAAAAGGAATTTGTTTTCTGTTTGGGCTATAAATTGTAACCACTGTGTAGGGTCGTGAATTAATTTCACATACCAAAATTATAAAACGCCCATCCGGATCTATGAGTGAATTTTTGAGTTTGAAAGTCACAGAATCTCTAATGGCTATCATCACACCTTTTTGCTTCTGTTGGGTACAAGAAAGAAAGATGTGCTGGTAATTTTTGTTGGAGAATTTAGGAGTCTGATCAATTTTAAAATGAGTCTCTTGTATGCAGAGGATGTCGGCTTGAAGTGTTAGAGCTTGTTTCCACATGGAGTGACGTTTTGCAGGGTGGTTTAGACCCTTTACATTTAGAGAGACGACATTAAGAGATAAGTTCGTGGAATGTTATGTAAAACAGATGAGAGGGAGTTTTTTCATCAGGGGTGTTGGTCAGGAAGGGTGTGCAGACCATGTAGAAGAAGCAATGGAGGCGAAGCTCTGGAGTAACAGAGTTGAGTGATGTCTGGTAGGAGCATTCCAAATTGGTAGATTTAGAAGATGTACCATCGTGAAGGGAAGGGAAGGAGATAAGGAGGAGTAGTATAACAAGAAAACAAAAGGATAAGCTCAAACTTGAGCAATGCATGGTAGGGTGGTCGCATGGAATCATGCGATATTTATGGAGGGGAAAGATAACCGTGACCATGTTATCCGTTACCAGGAGAATGTGGTAAGATAAGTTGAGGGTCAGTGGGACCTTGAAGTAGAGCCTTGGTGTTCTTTGGTGATTTTTTTCTGGAAACCAATTGCCAATCTTGAGATGTGGAGGCCGAAGCAGGTTGTGCTTGATTAGTAGGAGGAGTATCAGGGAGTATGCCCCATTGTCGAAGGATTATTAGACCTTGTTCCAGAGTGGTAATGGTGTTGGTGGTACCATTGTGTGTGATAATTAAAGTTGCGGGATGTTTCCACTTATGGATGATGCGGTGATTACGGAGGGCTTTGGTAATAGTAGCTAGGTTGCGCCTTTGTTGAAGGGTATGTCTGGAAAGATCTGGTAATATAAGTATGTGGGCAAATTGTGGTGGGAGGTTGCCCGGTTTTCGGGAGGCAGTGAGAATTAGCTCCTTAGCTTTGTAGAAGTGAAGTCTGAGGACCACATCTCTTGGTGCATCTTCTGAAATGAATGAGGGTTTAGGGATCCTATGAATCCTGTCTATGGTAATTTCCAATGGGGTCAAGGAAGGGACCAGAGTTGAGAAGAGGTCTTGGGCATGTTGGAGGAGTTGAGAGGGTTGGATCGCTTCAGGAATGCCTCTCAGTTTCAGATTGTTCCTCCTTGCTCTGTCCTCTAAATCCGCCATTTTGTTTTTGATCCAAGTGATGTCGTCTGCTTGGGTGTTATAGGCGTCTACTATAGTATTGTGGGCTGCCGCTTGATCTCCCATATACGTTTCCACATAATCTACCCTGTTTCCAAGGTCATTGATGTCAGCTTGGCATTTGTGTAAAGAGGATAGGATATCCTTTTGAATAGAGGACTTGAGGGAAGTTAACATATCCTTTAAGAGGATATCTGACACAGGTTGTCCTGTGGTAGTATAGTTAGTGAAGGGATCAGGTGAGGAGCTACGTGTGTCTCTTTGTTGCGGCCTAGCTGTGCTCACCTCCATTTGTTGGGCCTCTGTTCGTTCTTCTGGAGAGATCGTTCATTGCTTCGATTTCGCCGGGCTCCGGGTGGTTGGAGTGGAGGCTGCTGAAGAACGATTACTGTTCGGGAGCGGAGCGGCCAGGGCTAACCTTCATTGCTGCGCCTCCGATATTATTCCTACACCGCTCGTTCGTTGCAGGTTCGTAGGCTCCAGCCGAGCGCCATTTTGGGCTTGCCGCCCAGCCTGAGGGGGGAAGAAATTCTTCAATTTGCTCGGCTGAGACGCCGATTCCTTTCTCCTTCTTCCCATTTTCTTGTTCCTGAAATATTTGGAGAGGTTTGTGTCCTAAAATAGCTGGAAAGAAGTTAAAGGGGGTCCCACTATATCAAATTTCTCCTGGCTGTGTGGCGGAGCTCTGATATTAGGCAGCCATCTCAGAGTCCGCTGGCCACGCCCCCTTTCCGTTTTTAACGTTTTAATGCCGGCTTTGTACTACTTTCTTGTAAGTGCAACATTTTTTATTAGACCATTTAATCGGAGTCACACTATGTGAAGTCTTTTTTCCTATTTACTCCTTGAGCGCGAGAACCACTTTTAATGCATGGGACTACCTGCTGGAATATCGGTAGGAGCTGACGCCCCAATGCAGATACAGCTACAGGACCATCATGTGGATGCCTTTTGAGCAACCCTTCCAGGATATTATCCCAATAAGCGCTTCTGACCCACGGTACCGTAAGATACGTGAGTCCAACAGAGTTGGTAAGAGCACAATCTCACTACCCTTAAGCATTCCTGATATAGATTCACCAATTGAAGTATCATCACTTTTATTGTGACATCATTTTAAGCAGATGCTTCATTTTTTATTGACAAAGAAACCTCGCATTTTTCACAATGACTTTTGTGTTTTCTTCATATCGTTTTTTCTCCATAATCCACTAAAGACTTTGCTCATCTTTTTCACAATATTATGATTACTGTCACTAAGTATTTACGTGCACTTTTGGAAGCCAAAAGTATTGGGATGCCTGCCTTTAGATGCACATGAACTTTAATGGCATCCCAGTCTTAGTTCGTAGGGTTCAATATTAAGATGGCTCACCCTTTGCAGCTATGACAGCTTCAACTCTTCTGGGAAGGGTATCCACAAGGTTTAGGAGTGTGTCTATGAGAATGTTTGACCATTCTTCCGGAAGCGCATTTGATGTGGACAAGAAGGCCTGACTCGCAGTCTCCGCTCTAATTCATCCCAAAGGTGTTATATCAGGTTGAGTTTAGGCCTCTGTGCAGGCCAGTCAAGTTCCTCCACCCCAAACTCACTCATTTATGTCTTTATGAGAAAGGAAATAATTATCTGACACTACCACCGTGACAGGCCTCCATCCCTAATTACATATATTTACACAAAAAACTGTGGTCATGGGACTTTAAATTAGGTAAGTCACGTGAAAGTAAACAGGTAGTATAAACATAAATAAATTCATTTATTGTACAAAAAGACATGTAGATAAGTCTCAAAATACATGATAAAAATGTAGGAGCAGGAATACATAGAAATTGCATACAAAGTTGACAATTGCATAACAGAGTATACTGATATAGTATGTGTACCAAATGGATTTGTTTGGCAGATGAGTTAAAACTGTACAGCATGTGTCACATAATGTTTGTGCAGTGTAAATACTCTACGCATTTCGAGGATCCGTCCTCTCATCAGGAGTATCATGTCAGAATTGTCTACAGATGTAGATAATACAATTAGTATGTTAAGCAAAAAAAAGGGAAATGACTGATAGTAAGAGTCTGAAACTTACATGTCAGCTGCCAACCAAGGAGTGGCCCAGCTCCTAACATGGTGACAGGGGATGTCCGAGGCAAAGTCCAACCCGGGGCTGAGGCGGGGCAAACAATACCCGGACCAGGAGAACAGCCGAATGGCAAGCCAAGAAAACATGGTGAAGGAGGTGGGGGGACACATCTGATCAGCACTGTGCTGGAAAATGAATCAGGGAGTACACTTGTAGTAAAACTATATATATATAGAATTAAGCAGAATTGTGAACATGGAAGTAGGGGTCTACAAAGTGTTACCAGAGACCTAAAAATAAAAGGATAATGTGCCCAAGAAAATGAGGAGGATCAGCAAGAGTACCCCACCAACTACCCCATATCAGGGCAGAGTAGGGTGGTGAAAAAGATAGCAAGGAGAGTGACCAAACCACATGGAAACCAGTGAAAGCATGGATGAAAGCATAACCATGGATTGAAAGTGAGTAAGAGAACCAAAGAAACTGCAAGGGAGACTTACATGTGTGATGAAGAAGGGAATACTCATGTAACCGTGCCTCTCTCCTGGTTTGTATCAAAAGAGTGTTAGCAGCATGACGTTGGTGGGGACACACCCCCGTTCTGGGTTTATCAGCCGAGGCCAGCCAGCTCCTCACACTCTTTTGATACAAACCAAGAGAGAGGCAAGGTCACATGAGTATTCCCTTCTTCATCACACATGTAAGTCTCCCTTGCAGTTTCTTTGGTTCTCTTACTCACTTTCAATCCATGGTTATCCTTTCATCCATGCTTTCACTGGTTTCCATGTGGTTTGGTCACTCTCCTTGCTATCTTTTTCACCACCCTACTCTGCCCTGGTATGGGGCAGGGTTGCCAACCGCCAGTAAATTTACTGACAGTTTGTAAAAATCAGTAATTTTTACAACTGTCTATAAATATCAGGGTCTGATAATTTGTCATGCTGTGCTGACTTTTTAAGTGTAAATCAGGCAAATTACTTGATATGGGTATTGTCAGTGTCTCCATGCTGTGTTTAAATATCAATTGTCTTCATTTTTAATAGAAGTTCTACTATTTTTAAAGTTGCCAGTAAAAAATGTGCTCCGCCAGTAAATTGTCTATGTTTTGCCAGTAAAAAACGCTGCTGGAGGTTGGCAACACTGGTATGGGGTAGTCAGTGGGGCACTCTTGCTGATCCTCCTCATTTTCTTGGGCACATTATCCTTGGATTTTTAGGTCTCTGGTCACACTTTGTAGACCCCTACTTCCATGTTAACAATTCTGCTTAATTCTATATATATATATAGTTTTACTACAAGTGTACTCCCTGATTCATTTTCCAGCACAGTGCTGATCACATGTGTCCCCTCACCTCCTTCACCATGTTTTCTTGGCTTGCCATTCGGCTGTTCTCCTGGTCCGGGTATTGTTTGCCCCTTCTCAGCCCCGGGTTGGACATTGCCTCGGACATCCCCTGTCACCATGTTAGGAGCTGGGCCACTCCTTGGTTGGCAGCTGACATGTAAGTTTCAGACTCTTACTATCAGTCATTTCCCTGTTTTTTTGCTTAACATACTAATTGTATTATCTACATCTGTAGACAATTCTGACATGATACTCCTGATGAGAGGACGGATCCTCGAAACGCGTAGAGTATTTACACTGTGCAAACATTATGTGACACATGCTGTACAGTTTTCACTCATCTGCCAAACAAATCCATTTGGTACACATACTATATCAGTATACTTTGTTTGTTATGCAATTGTCAGCTTTGTATGCTATTTCTATGTATCCCTGCTCCTACATTTTTATCATGTATTTTTAGACTTATCTACATGTCTTTTTGTACAATAAAGAATTTATTTATGTTTATACTACCTGTTTACTTTCACGTGACTTACCTCATTTAAAGTCCCATGACCACAGTTCTTTGTGTATATTTATGTCTTTATGGACCATGCTTTGTGCACTGGTCCAGATCATTTGTGGAGGGGGGATTATGGTGTATGGTTGTTTTTCAGGGACTGGGCTTGGCCCCTTAGTTCCAGTGAAGGGAACTCTTAAGGCGTCAACATATCAAGACATTTTGGACAATTTCATGCTCCCAACTTTGTGGGAACAGTTTGGGGATGGTCCCTTCCTGTTCCAATATGACTGTGCACCAGTGCACAAAGCAAGATCCATAAAGACATGAATGAGTGAGTTTGGAGTGGGGAAACTTGACTGGCCTGCAAAGAGTCCTGAACTCAACCTGATAGAACACCTTTGGGATGAATTAGAGCAAAGACAGGCCTTCCCATCCACATCAGTGCCTGACATCACAAATGTGTTTCTGGAAAAATGGTCAAACATTCCCATGGACACACTCCTAAACCTCGTGGACAGCCTTCCCAGAAGAGTTGAAGCTGTTATAGCTGTAAAGGGTGGGCCAACTCAATATTGAACCCTACGGACTAAGACTGGGATGCCATTAAATTTCATGTGCGTGTAAAGGCAGGTGTCCCAATACTTTTGGTAATAGAGTTTAAAAAAAAAAACATTATAACACCTTATTTTTAAATTTGTATAACTGATTACATAATCTCTGTTCTCAGCTGCATTAGGAGCTTTGAGAAGAAAGAACAGCACACTGATCTTCCCAGTGAATGGTCTTGGCCTTTGTAGGACAGCCAGGTTGTTCCCCCAGCTCAGACAGAAAACTGTCCATTCTATGAAGGATGTGCCCTCATGCCTAGTATGGCCAGTTTGAAATAGGAAAGCAGGGGGACTAGCAGGATCAACATTTCACACAAGGGAAGAAATACAAAGAGAGCAGGATACTTTTAACACACATACATGATGGCAGAACAGGCACATATCAGGAATCTGAAATATTGGGGTAACATACATTTTATGTTTCAATCATTTTTATTTAGTTTCAGAAGTTTAAGTTAGACATATTAATGATACATCGCCGTTGGTCGTAGAACATGAACATCTTATAATCCAACATTGTCACTCTAACTCGCCCCCCAACCCGGAGTTCATTCCTGGAACCCTCCTAGTCTGCGATAGACAGAACGCTTCTTTCTGCCAATTGGTTAGAAAGATGGGATACGGATGTCCTTAGATCAACTGAGAAGGCATGTCAGATAGCTAACAACTAATTCTGGCCAGGATATTAGAGCTTCTGGCTATAAATAACAGTAAGTAGAACACTAGCTACTGTCGGCTTCTCAGTTCCCTTCCACTGTACAGAAAAACCGTCATTACAAGAGGTGTTGAGAAAAAGAAAAGGAAAAGAGAAAGAACAGAAGAAAAAGAAGAAAGAAGAGAGAAGGAAGAAAAGAGGGCATAGGAACACTCCATTCCTCTGGTGCCACCAAACTACTCATATGTCAGTCTGGTATAGTGCGTGGATCCGAATCCAGATAACGGATCCATGGGTTCCACACTTTTTCAAATACCTTCATTTTATCCCGCAGGACCGGCGTCAGGCATTCATTTATCATAAGCCATGAGAATTTCCTCTTGAGTTGATCAAATGGTATAGTCGCCATTTTCCAGTTTCTGGCTATGGTGATTTTGGCTGAAATAAATATGAACATTAGGAGACGTCTTTGTGACATAGTGGCCTGCTCAACTTTACGTCCCAGCAGCGCCTGTTCTGGAGACTTGGGCAGGTTGATCTGAGTTAAAGAATAGATAAAATTGTATACCCGTATCCAGAATCTCCCGACCTTGGGGCAGCGCCACCATATGTGATAGACTGATCCCTCCTGCCCACAACGTCGAAAACACAACGATGAGGCACCAGGGACAAAAGTAGCCAGTCTGGTTGGCACCATATACCACCTCATCAGCACCTTGTAGTTGGCTTCCACTATGGAAGTGTTGATGAGGGATCTCGAGGCCGCAGAAGCCATCGGGGTGATTGGTTGGGAGATGGTCAGCAAAAAATCATCCGCAAAGAATAGGCATTTATGTTCCCTGTCTCCACAATAAATTGCCTTGATGTCCTGACCCCTCCTAATCCTTATAGCAAGCGGTTTCAATGCTAAAATCAAAAGAAGGGGGGACAGGGGGCACCCCTGACGAGTCCCCCTTTCCCCTTTGAATCAAGATAGATTTGGAAGAGTAGCCCTTAAGCAACAGAGAGGCCCTAGGATCACTGTACAGAGCCCGAAGTAAGGTTAGGAATTTTTTGCCAAACCCGTATTGCTCTAGAATGTAGAACGGGTAGTCCCAGGACAGGGAATCTAATGCCTTCTGTATATCCAATGAAAGCAACATTCCCCGCCTGGGACCTCCTCCCCGTCCCAATCTGAGTAACATACATTGTAAATGCAAGCAGAGTAATCAAATTCAGCTTAAACGATAACTTTGTTAAAATTATATGAGCAGATTGCTGGAAATATCACTATTAGTTAAAAGAAAGATCATACACGGGGATTAACGTTTAGAAATATTCAATATACATACGTTTTGCCATATTTGTAACAGATACAAGCATTTATGTGGCATCTGCATGAACCTCATAACATATCAACCTATAAGTTATGTTAAGAGTCAACAAGACTACTTGGCACAAGAACAGGTAGAGTAGGGCCTGTTATCTGTTCTTTCTAATTGTTATAAACTAGAGTGGGTTTGAAGGAATGTTGAGTATGAATGAAACTGCAGTTTTGGTTCTGGTGTTTGAAGGATCATGACAATAATGGCATGTCAGGGGGTCACCAACACTTAAAGCGGAAGTTCCACTTTTGGGTGGAACTCCGCTTTAATATCAGTTGCCTTATAGGCAATAAAACCCATTTGGGAATGTAAGGACCCAATTGCTGTGAGGATCTCGTCGGTGGTAATTGGTCTAACCAAAGCCTCATGTTCTGCGTCTGAAACAAGTGACGTGCAGGAGAGAGGAACCGGAGTATAGAGAAACAAGTAATGTGCTGGAGGAAGAAGTGTAACTGGAGCAAGTAATGTGCTGGAGGACAAGAGGAGATGTATATTCGGAGCTGTATATAGTGGTCCTGTGCAAGTTTGTAACCTATTCTATGGGCATCCCATAACACCCCTAATCCCCATCCAAGTTCAATCCCCTAATAAAACAAACAAAAACAAAGTGCCAGCCTGTTCTGTGACTCCGGGTGTGGTATGGATGTGATTGAGGGCAGTGTTAGCAGAGGGACCTCGACACTCAGCCACCCCTAAGGGGGCCATTGGCTACAGTACATATTTATTTTGCCACTCCCATCATTGGATTCCTAAATCTTTTTTTTACGTTTAAATAATATTTTCTCCTTCTTTTTATGGGGACCCCAAACCCCCAGATATAAGTTCTAATGCACCCTGCCTTCAAAGGTGGCCTGGCATTTCCCGACTTCCATAAATATTTTCTGGACACCCAGCTGGTTACGGCTAACTGGTGGCTGAACCCAGAACCTACCAACCCTTCTACACTAGTGGAAGCTGCAGTGGTGAATTCCCTTGAAGCATTGGAATTCCTATTATTCCGTGGTCCCCATACTCCTCACTATGCTTCAAGCTTGGGGGCTGGTCATAAATGTAAGCATTATCCGAAATTGTCCGTTTCCCCTAATGCTCCCTTGTGGCTAAGCCCCTCACTACACCAAATCTACTAGTTGCCAGAGCCTTACACTTGGAATAAATTTAATATTAAGACGATATCCCAGGTGATTGTTATTCACTCCCTGGCTCCCCTATCCCTATTGGCTTCCAATTTTAAAGTCCTGATGTCCTACTTTTTCTATTACCTCCAATACTCCAATGCCTTCAGCAGCCAGTTCTCCCTTTCCACCCCTCAATTTATACAGTCAGCACTGGAAGGTGTCCTGCGTACAGAATGTGTAGAGAAACCAACCTCCTGGATATATTCTCACCTTTTTATGGTAGCACTACCTGTCCTAGAGGGTCTTAGTGCAAGACGGCAACAAGATATCCCAGACCTTGACAATGACGGCAGGGATGATATATGGGACTTCCCTTTTCAGTTCCTTGTTTTCTTTGAGAGACTGCCTAATTCAGTTTAAATGTGTCCATCATGCATATTTCACGCCATATAGGGTGCACAAAGTGAATTCCAGTTCTCCCCCGAGTGCTGTTGCTGTGGGAGGGTCTCTGGAGACTTCACCCATATCATTTGGACTTGCCTGGTCATTGTCAGGTTCTGGGAAGAGGTATTAGCTCTTATATACCTGGTCTCCTCCATATCCTTACAACCCTCCATGTCCATCTGCATTCTAGGTTTAATCGAACACTAGAGGGACGCACTTTAGTTGGCCTACTGCTGTTTTATGCCAGGAAGGATATTGCGCTTCGCTGGAGGAAATCTATCCCCCCGTCTTTTACTTTTGGAAGCAACTGGTCAATAATAGTCTGCCTCCCCTCTTTACAAAGACTTTAGGAAGCCACGCCTTCTTTTTTTTCTTGGTGTGACCCTTCTGTACTGTTCACAACGCACTTTGTTGTATAATGTACTCCGCGTCCCCTGCAAGGGCCACACCTTTTTCTATGACCTGTTTGTGTGTTTGGAGCATGTTTGCGACCTTGAAATTCAATAAAAAGATTTAAAAAAAACATGAACATTAAATAAAACCAATAAAATAAAAAGGAGTGAAAAAAAAAAGAAAGGATGTGGTGCAACAATACCATGAGGCTTCAACTTTAATTGCCATGGCTTTTACCTATGGAGACAGAAGTAGAAGTAAAAAACCCAAAACTACAAGGTGGGTATGAACAGAGCCAGAGCTATGGCAGGGAAATTAATTTAGGATGAACTGACCTTTTCTTTCCCTGTACATTAATGAATGTTATTCTAACAAAAACCTAAAAATAGATGTTGAAATTCAAAGTAATACTTCAAGCGCTGCCATAATTACGTCTTGCGTGGCAGCCACTCATGAAACTTAAAGTTGTAGATAAAAATCCAAAAACAATCTTATTGTAAGTAATTACATGTCCCTTTCTTTTCCAGTCAAGTAGGATTTAATTAAAGGGACGGTATCGAGACCGAGACAAGTATGGGTGGAACATCAAAACCCAAAAAATGAAGATGAAGACAGAGGTATCCATTTTCGGTACCGTTAATTTCAACTTCGGAGTACCATAACAACGTGGTGTAGGAAAGAAAAAAAAAAGTGAGGAAAAATAAAATAACCAAAATAAATTACAAGTACAAAAAAAATTTAGAAAAATAAC
>BLSH010309054.1:457085-474440 GCA_018402905.1 Glandirana rugosa
TTTAGTTGTATTACTTTTTATTGTCTAAGGATTGCAAAAAAATAAATAAATATTGTTGCATATTCATGAAAAGAAAGCCTTGTTTGTCCTTAAAAAAACAATATATGCATTACCTTGTTATCGTAATGACAAAATTATCGCCTAATAAACAGGCTCATAGCAGAAATATGAAAATTGCTGTGGTCCATAAGGGGTGAACAGGTGTGAGAGCCGAAGTGGTTCAGGTGAATCTGAATCCATATGGAAAATGTTGTTGTTCTTTAGTTATCATTACACATCATAAAACAGATTTATGTGCTTTTGACTATAGTATTTGACCCATTTGAAAATTACTAAATGTACACTGCTGTCAGGTAGAGCAAGGATTAGACTTAAAACCTACGCTGACATAAATTATACATCAGCTGACAGAAGAGAAGTAGAGAGGAGAGGACTATCAGAAGAGAAGTAGAGAGGAGAGGACTATCAGAAGAGAAGTAGAGAGGAGAGGACTATCAAAAGGGAAGTAGAGGGAAGAGGACTGACAGACGAGAAGTAGAGGGAAGAGGACTGACAGAAGAAAAGTAGAGGGAAGAAGACTGACAGAAGAGCAGTAGAGGAGAGAGGACTGACAGAAAAGAAGGAGAGAGGAGAGGACTGACGGAAGGGGAAGTAGAGGGAAGAGGACTGGCAGAAGAGAACTAGAGGTGAAAAGACTGACAGAAGAGCAGTAGAGGAGAAAGGACTGACAGGAGAGAAGTAGAGGGAAGAGGACTGACAAACGAGAAGTAGAGGGAAGAGGACTGACAAAAGAACAGTAGAGGAGAGAGGATTAACAGAAGAGAAGTAGAAGGAAGAGGACTGACAGACGAGAAGTAGGGGGAAGAGGACTGACAGAAGAGAATTAGAGGGAAGAGGACTGACAGAAGAGCAGAAGAGGAGAGAGGACTGACAGAAGAGAAGTAGAGAGGAGAGTACTGACAGAAGAGAAGTAGAGTAGAGAGGACTGACATAAAGGAAGTAGAGGGGGGAGGACTGACTGAAAATAAGTAGAGGGAAGGGGAATGACAGAAGAGAAGTAGAGGAGAGAGGACCGACACGAGAGAAGTAGAGGGGAGAGGACAGAAGAGAAGTAAAGTATGAAGACTGACATAAAAGAAGTAGAGGCAGAGGATCATCAGAAGAGAAGCAGACGGGAGAAACTCTTGGAAGAAAAGTACTGTGGATAGGACTGACTGAAGAGAAGTTAAGTGGAAAGGACTGACAAAGGAGAAATAAAGAAGAAGGGACAGACAGACAAGATTGACAGATGAGAGGTAGAAGAGGGAGGATTGACAGAAAAGAGGTAGAAGGAAAAAGACTCACAGAAGAAAAGCAGAGGAGTAAGGACAGACAGAGAGAAATAGAGGGAGGAGGACCGACAGAAGAAAAGTAGAGATGAGAAGACTGACAGATGAGAAATAGAGAGGAGAGAACTGACAGATGAGAAGTAGAAGGGAGAAGACTAATAGATGAGAAGTAGAAGGGAGAAGACTAATAGATGAGAAGTAGAAGGGAGAAGACTAATAGATGAGAAGTAGAAGGGAGAGGACTAATAGATGAGACATAGAAGGGAGAGGACTGAAAGAGGAGAAGTAGATGGGAGAGGACTGATTGAAAAGAGGTAGAAGGAAGAGGACTGGCATCAGTGGGGTAAAGGGAAGAGAACTGACACAAGAGAAGTACAGTGAAGAGGTCCAACAGAAGAAAAGTAGAGGAGAGCTGATTAAGAGAAATAGAGGGGAGATGACCGAAAAATGAGAAATAGAGAGAAGTGAACCGACAGAAGAGAAGTAGAGAGGGGAAGACTGACAGAGAGGAAGTAGAGGAGAGAGGACTGACAAGAGAAGAGAAATAGCAGGGCGAGGACCAACAGAAAAGAAGTTATGGGAGAGGACTGGAAGAAGGGAAGCAGATGAGAGGGCACTGAAAAAAGTGGAGTAGAAGGGAGAGGACTGGTAGAAGTGAATTAGAAAGGAGAGGACTTGAGAAAAGAGAGCTAAAAAGAAGAGGACCGACAGAAGAGAAGTAAAAGGAAAGGATAGACAGAAGAAAAGTAGAGGGGAGAAGACTGACAGAAGATAAGTAGTGAGGAGAGGGTTGACAGAGGAGAAGTAGTGGGGAGAGTACCAAAAGAAGAGAAGCAGAGGACTTAGAGAAAAGTAGTAGAAGAGAGAGGACCAACAGAAGAGAAGTAGAGGGGAGAAGAATGACAGAAGAGAAGTAGAAAGGAGAGGACTGAGAGAAGAGAGGTAGAAAGGAGAGGACTGACAGAAGAGAAGTAGAAAGGAGAGGACTGAGAGAAGAGAGGTAGAAAGGAGAGGACTGACAGAAGAGAAGTAGAAAGGAGAGGACTGAGAGAAGAGTAGTAAATGGGAGAGGACCAACAGAAGAGAAGTAGAATCGCACCCTGATAGAAGGGAAAGGGCTAACAGAAGAAAAGTAGAGAGGAGAAAACCGACATAAGAGACATAGAGGAAATAGAATTGACAGAAGAGAAGTAGAGATGATAGCAGAAACAGAAGAGAACAAGAGGGGGAGGATCAACAGAAGAGAAGTAGAAAGGAAAGACCTGGCATAAAAGAAACAGAGGATGCAGGGCTGACAGAAGAGAAGTAGTAGGGACAGGACTGGCAGAAAAGAAGTAGAGGGTAGACAACCAAAAGAAAAGAAAAGAAGTAGAGGAGAGTGGACTAACAGAAGAAAAATAGAGGGGAGTGGACTGACAGAGGAGAAGTACAGCTGAGATGAATGACAGAAGAGAACAAGAGGGGGGAGAACCAACAGAAGAGAAGTAGAGGGGAGAGGGCCAACATAAAAGAAATAGAGGGGATTGGAGTGACAGAAGATACATACAGGGGAGTGCATTGACAGAAGAGGAGTAGAGGGGAGAAGACTGACAAAAGAGAAGTAAAAATTTGAGAACTGAGAGAGAAGTAGTAGAAGGGAAAGAGAGGGCTAACAGAAGAGTAGTAGAGAAGAGAGAACCGACAGAAGAGAAGTAAAAAGGAGAGAACTGAGAGAGAAGTAGTAGAAGGGAAAGGAGAGGGCTAACAGAAGAGTAGTAGTGAAGAGAGAACCGACAGAAGAAAAGTAAAAAGGAGAGAACTGAGAGAGAAGTAGTAGAAGGGAAAGGAGAGGGCTGGCAGAAGAGTAGTAGAGAAGAGAGAACCGACAGAAGTGACGTAGAGGAAATTGAACTGACAGAAGAGACACAGAGATGAGTGCAGCAACACAAGAGAACAAGCGGAGGGAGGACCAACAGAAGAGAAGTAGAGAAAAAAGAACTGGCATAAAAGAAATAGAGGATGGAGGACTGACAGAAGAGAAGTAGTAGGGACAGGATTGACAGAAAAGAAGTAAAGAAGAGACGACCAAAAGAAAAGAAATAAAGAGGAGTGGACTAACAGAAGAAACATAGAGGAGAGAAGACTGACAGAGGAGAAATACAGCTGAGATGAGCAAAAGAAGAGAAAAAGAGGGAGAGAACCAACAGAAGAGAGGTAGAGGGGAGTGGGCAGACATAAAAGAAATAGAGGGGAGAGAATCAGAGGACCAGAAAAAAAAGAGGTAGATGGCAGTGGACCAACAGAAGAGAAGTAGAGAAGAGAAGACTTGCAGAAGAGACGTAGAGGGTAGAGGGCCAAAAAAAAAAAAAGCAGAGGGGAGTGGACTGACAGAAGTGAAGTAGAGGGGAGTGGATTGACAGAAGAGAAGTAGAGGAGAGTGGATTGATAGAAGAGAAGTAGAGGGGAGAAGATTGACAGAAGAGAAGTAAAGGAGAGAGGACTGACAGAAGAGAGGTAGAGGGGAGAAAACTGACAGAAGAAAAATAGAGGAGAAAGGACTGGCAGAAGAGGAGTAGAGGGGAGAAGACTGACAAAAGAGAAGTAGAAAGGACTGAGAGAGAAGAAGCAAAAAGGAGAGAACCAACCGAAGAGAAGTAAAGGGGTGAGGGCCAACAGAAGAGAAGCAAAATCACACCCTGGTGGAAGGTAGAGGACTGACAGAAGAGAAGAAAAGGAGAGAGGATTGACAGAAGAGAAGTAGAACTGAGAGCAGTGACAGAAGAGAACAAGATGAGCTATGACCAACAGAAGAGAAGCAGAGAGGAGGAGACCTCCTCTAAAAATAAAGAAATAAAAATCTAAAAAAATAAATAAAAATCTAAAAAACAATCTAAAAATAAAAGAAATAGAGGTGAGCGGACCAACAGAAGAGCAGAAGAGGGGAGAAGCCTGACAGAAGAGAAGTAGAGGGGAGAGGATTGACATAGAAAAGTAGGGGGAAGAGGGCTGACATAAGAGAAGCAGATGGGAGGAGATCGAGAGAAGAGAAATGGATGGGAGAGAACACACAGATGAGAAGTAGATGGTAGAGGGCGAACAGAAAAGAATCAGGAGACAGGACCAAAAGAAGAAAATTAGAGCTGAAAAGAGCGACAGAAAAGAGCAAGAGGGGGAAAGAATGACTGAAAGAGAAGTAGAGGGGAGAGAACCAATGCAAAAGAAATGGTGTGGAAAAGACCGACAGAACAGAATTAGTAGGAACAAGACAGGGAGCAAAGAATTAGAGAATGGATAGAAGAAGTGTAGATGAGAGAGGACTGACAGAAGAGAAGTAGGTGGGGGAGCAGACTGACAGAAGAGACATAGAGGGGAAAGGAATGACAGAAGAGAAGTAGAGGGGAAAGGAATGGCAGAAGAGACGTAGAGGGGAAGGGAATGACAGAAGAGACGTAGAGGGGAAAGGAATGACAGAAGAGACGTAGAGGGGAAAGGAATGACAGAAGAGAAGTAGAGGGGAAAGGAATGACAGAAGAGAAGTAGAGGGGTAAGGAATGACAGAAGAGAAGTAGAGGGGAAAGGAATGACAGAAGAGACGTAGAGGGGAAAGGAATGACAGAAGAGACGTAGAGGGGAAAGGAATGACAGAAGAGAAGTAGAGGGGAAAGGAATGACAGAAGAGAAGTAGAGGGGAAAGGAATGACTGAAGAGACGTAGAGGGGAAAGGAATGACAGAAGAGACGTAGAGGGGAAAGGAATGACAGAAGAGACGTAGAGGGGAAAGGAATGACAGAAGAGACGTAGAGGGGAAAGGAATGACAGAAGAGAAGTAGAGGGGAAAGGAATGACAGAAGAGAAGTAGAGGGGAAAGGAATGACAGAAGAGACGTAGAGGGGAAAGGAATGACAGAAGAGACGTAGAGAGGAAAGGAATGACAGAAGAGACGTAGAGGGGAAAGGAATGACAGAAGAGAAGTAGAGGGGAAAGGAATGACAGAAGAGAAGTAGAGGGGAAAGGAATGACAATAGAGAAGTAGAGAAGATAGGACAGACAGAAATGAAGTAGAGGAGATAGGACAGACTGAAATGAAGAAGAGGGGAGAGAACTGACAGAGATTAAATGGATGGGAGAGGACCCACAGATATGAAGTAGATGAGAGAGGAAGAACAGAAGAGAAACAGAGGGAAGACACAAGAGAAATAAAATGGAGAGGACCAAAAGAAGAGATGTAGAGGCATCCTGGTGGAAGGGAGAGGACTGAAAGAAGATAGGTAGAGGAGAGAGGACAGACAGAAATGAAGTAGAGGAGATAGGACAGACAGAAATATAGAAGAGGGCAGAGAACTGACAGAGATTGAATGGATGGGAGAGAACCCACAGATGAGAAGTAGATGAGAGAGGAAGAACAGAAGAGAAACAGAGGGAAGACAGAAGAGACATAAAAGGGAGAGGACCGATAGAAGAGATGTAGAAGCATCCTGGTGGAAGGGAGAAGACTGACAGAAGAGAAGTAGAGGAGAGAAGACTGACAGAAGATTGGAAGAGAAAAGACCAAGAGAAGAGAAGTAGAGAGGAGAGTAGTGACAGAAGAGTGGAGGGGAGAGGAGTGACAGAAGATTTGAAGAGAAGAGAAGTAGAGGGGAGAGGAGTGACAGAAGAGTGAGGGGAGAGGACTGATAGAAGCCTGGAAGAGAAAAGACTAACAGAAGAGAAGTAGAGAGGAGAGGAGTGACAGAAGAATGGAGGGGAGAGGACTGACAGAAGACTGGAAGAGAAGAAAAGTAGAGAGGAGAGGAGTGACAGAAGAATGGAGGGGAGAGGACTGACAGAAGACTGTAAGAGAAGAGAAGTAGAGAGGAGAGGAGTGACAGAAGAATGGAGGGAAGAGGACTGACAGAAGACTGTAAGAGAAGAGAAGTAGAGGGGAGAGGAGTGACAGAAGAGTGGAGGGGAGAGGACTGACAGAAGACTGGAAGAGAAAAGACTAAGAGAAGTAGAGAGGAGAGGAGTGATAAAAGAGTGAGGGGAGAGGACTGACAGAAGACTGGAAAAGAAGAGAAGTAGAGAGGGGAGGAATGACAGAAGAGTGAGGGGAGAGGAGTGACGGAAGGCTGGAAGAGCAGAGAAGTAGAGGGGAGAGGAGTGACAGAAGACTGTAAGAGAAAAGACTAAGAGAAGAGAAGTAGAGAGGAGCGACAGGGGAGTGGAGGGGAGAGGACTGACAGAAGACTGGAAGAGAAGAGAAGTAGAGAAGAGAGGAATGACAGAAGAGTGGAGGGGAGAGGAGTGACAGAAGACTGGAAGAGAAGAGAAGTAGAGGGGAGAGGAGTGACAGAAGAGTGGAGGGAGAGGAGTGAGAGAGGAGTGGAGGGAGAGGAGTGAGAGAAGAGTGGAGGGAGAGGAGTGAGAGAAGAGTGGAGGGGAGAGGAGTGAGAGGGGAGTGGAGGGAGAGGAGTGGAGGGAGAGGAGTGAGAGAGGAGTGGAGGGAGAGGAGTGAGAGAAGAGTGGAGGGAGAGGAGTGAGAGAAGAGTGGAGGGAGAGGAGTGAGAGAGGAGTGGAGGGAGAGGAGTGTCGCACGGCTCCTCCTTCTCTCGCAGGGAGGGTGAGTAGTGTAGTGTGATCCGGTTACACAGCCCGCTATGGAGCAGCCCAGCAAGCTGCACAGTACACTAGCAGTAGAGGGGGTGAGGGACAGGTCAGAGGAGGAATCGCTGCCTCTTCTCTCTATGTGATCGGTCGTGGTGTGCTGGTGGTCCCGGGCTCTTATACACGGGCTTTCTCCCAGGAGGGGTCTCTATGGAATGTGTATAGAGTGGCATGGTGATGCCAGCTGTCTGTAGGAAGGCATGTTCTGCCATTGCTTGTAGCCTACACATGAAGTTGGACTCATGAAGTTGCCTGGTGGTCGCGGTGCCAAGTTGGGCTGTGGGTACGGTGTGGTGATGCCCCCGGTTTAGGTTCCTGTGCTGGCTGTGTTGGCCAACCCCGCTGTTCTAGATGCTCCTCGGGGCGTCCTGGCTGTGCACCTCTAAAGGACCACAGAAAGCATCTAAAGGGGAGGAGGAGGAGAGGAGACGGGAGAGGAGACGGGAGAGGAGAGAAGAAGGAGAGGAGATGGATGAGTCGTCTCTATTGGATTTATTGGAGTGCTCGGTATGTCTGGAGAGACTGGACACCACGGCCCGGGTCCTGCCATGCCAGCACACCTTCTGCCGCCGCTGCCTGCAGAGTATAGTGAGCTCCAGGAACGAGCTGCGCTGCCCGGAGTGCCGCATCCTGGTGGAGTGTGGAGTGGATGACTTACCGGCCAATATCTTACTGGTCCGCCTGCTGGATGGCATACGACAGAGACCTCGGAGCACCCCCACCGGGAGCCCTACGGCGAGCAGTAACAACAGCAACAACTGCGGGAGCCCGGGCTGCTCTGCTACCGGGGGGACCACTACTGCACCCCCACACCATGCTGCCTGCACCCCGAGTCTGAGGGATCTGGCTGCTGCCAGTCAGAATGCCCTCCTGCTGGCCAAGGTACGTCAACTTTCCGGGACTCGGTGCACCTGTTCTGCTGATGGAATGCCAAGGCGGCTTGGGTTTCACAATTGCTGCCCGTCCAGACCTGCTATATATATAGACTGCTAGGCGGGCATGACACGTTCTGGGGGGTAGTGAGCTGGGCATAGGAACGAATCAGCTTCTAGCTTCTGCTTGTTCAGTTTACCTTTGGAAATGAAAGTTAGAAGCTGATTGGTTGCCACATACAGCTGTTCCAGACAGTCATAGTAAATCCCCCTCAATGGCTTTGAATGATTTGGGAATAATATTGCTGATCCTCTGTGTCATGTCATTCCAATGATGACCTAAAGCTGAAGACGAAATATGGCTATTTTTACATTCTGGTTGTACCAACATATATATGTATGCGCCATACCTGTGGGATCCCCATGGAAATCTCTGTAGTCAAGTTAGGGCCAATAGGTATGTATTTGCTGTACCTGTGGGATCCCCATGGAAATCTCTGTAGTCCAGCTTGGGCCAACATACAGTAAGTATGTATGTGCCAAACCTGTGGGATCCCCATGGAAATCTTTGGAGTCCAGATTGGGCCAACATAAGTATGTTTCATACCTGTGGGATCCCCATGGAAATCTTTGGAGTCCAGCTTGGGCCAACATAAGTATGTTCCATACCTGTGGGATCCCCATGGAAATCTTTGGAGTCCAGCTTGGGCCAACATAAGTATGTTTTATACCTGTGGGATCCCCTTTGAAATCTCTGTAGTCCAGCTCGGGCCAACATAAGTATGTTCCATACCTTTGGGATCCCCATGGAAATCTCGGTAATCCAGCTTGGGCCAACATAAGTATGTATTTGCCTTACCTATGTGGGATCCCCACTGAAAGTTCTGTAGTCTAGCCTGGGCCAACATAAATATGTATGTGACATACCTGTGGGATCCCCATGGAAATCTCTGTGGTCCAGCTTGGGCCAATAGATATGTATTTGCTGTACCTGTGGGATCCCCATGGGAATCTCTGTAGTCCAGCTTGGGCTAATAGGTATGTATTTGCTGTACCTGTAGGATCCCCATGGAAATCCCTGTAGTCCAGCTTGGGCCAACATAAGTATGTATGTGCCATACCTGTGGGATCCCCATGGAAATCTTTGTAGTCCAGCTTCGGCCAACATAAGTATGTTCCATACCTGTAGGATCCCCATAGAAATCTCTGTGGTCCAGCTTGGGCCGACATAAGTATGTATTTGCCGTACCTTATGTGGGAGCCCCATGGAAATTTCTGTAATCCAGCCTGGACCAACATAAATATGTGTGTGACATACCTGGGGATCCCCATGGAAATCTCTGTAGTCCAGCTTGGGCCAATAGGTATCTATTTGCTGTACCAGTGGGATCCCCATGGAAATCTTTGTAGTCCAGCTTGGGCCAACATATGTATGTGCTATACCTGTGGGATCCCCATGAAAATCGTTGTAGTCCAGCTTGGGCCAACATAAGCATGTGCCATACCTGTGGGATCCCCATGGAAATCTCTGTAGTAGATACTACTACTCCAGTGATCTCTGCTAGCTTCCAGTTTCTGTCCTGCTCACTGAACACAACAGGTCACTCACTCAGCATGGCCACTATTTATCATGATCTCCCCTTCATCCAATCATATACCTTTTCATTGAGAAAATGCAAAGTGTTCCCAAAATGGCACCTGTGCCAAGTAAGGCCTCGTGTGGTCAGTAAGCATCAAGGCAACTGCTCGGCACGGGACCCAGACATTAGTGAAGATCACTGGAGTAGCGGAGTCTACTACAGTTATTTCCATGGAGATCCCACAGGTATGGCAAATACATATTTATGTTGGCCCAAACAGGACTACAGTGATTTCCATGGGGATCACACAGGTATGGCACATACATACTTATATTGACCCAAGCTGGACTTCAGTGATTTTCATGGGGATCCCACAGGTATGGCACATACATACTTATGTTAGTCCAAGCTGGACTACAGTGCTTTCCCTGGGGATCCCACAGGTATGGCACATACATACGTATATTGACCCAAGCTGGACTACAGGGATTTCCCTGGGGATCCTACAGGTATGGCACATACATACTTATGTCGGTCCAAGCTGGACTACAGTGCTTTCCCTGGGGATCCCACAGGTATGGCACATACATACTTATTTTGGTCTAAGGTGGACTACAGCAATTTCCCTGGGGATCCCACAGGTATGGCACATACATACTTATGTTGGTCCAAGGTGGACTACAGCAACTTCCCTGGGGATCCCACAGGTATGGCACATACATACTTATGTTGGTCCAAGGTGGACTACAGCAATTTCCCTGGGGATCCCACAGGTATGGCACATACATACTTATGTTGGTCCAAGCTGGACTACAGTGCTTTCCCTGGGGATCCCACAGGTATGGCACATACATATGTATATTGACCCAAGCTGGACTACAGTGCTTTCCCTGGGGATCCCACAGGTATGGCACATACATACTTATGTTGGTCCAAGCTGGACTACAGTGCTTTCCCTGGGGATCCCACAGGTATGGCTCATACATACATATATTGACCCAAGCTGGACTACAGTGATTTCCCTGGGGATCCCACAGGTATGGCACATACATACTTATGTTGGTCCAAGCTGGACTACAGTGCTTTCCCTGGGGATCCCACAGGTATGGCACATACATACATATATTGACCCAAGCTGGACTACAGTGATTTCCCTGGGGATCCCACAGGTATGGCACATACATACTTATATTGACCCAAGCTGGACTACAGGGATTTCCCTGGGGATCCCACAGGTATGGCACATACATACTTATGTTGGTCCAAGCTGGACTACAGTGCTTTCCCTGGGGATCCCACAGGTATGGCACATACATACTTATGTTGATCCAAGGTGGACTACAGCAATTTCCCTGGGGATCCCACAGGTATGGCACATACATACTTATGTTGGTCCAAGCTGGACTACAGTGATTTCCATGGGGGAATCCCACAGGTATAGCACATGCTGGTACAAGCTGGACTGGATAGCACAGGTATGGTACTGTATATGCTTAGTTACATTGGTCCAAGCTGTAAACATTACCATACTTAAACTGCAGCATTAAAGTATATATAAAGCCAAGAACATAAATTCTATATATTGCAGCTTAATGGTCTATAATTAATACTTCATTTTTGTTTAGTTTTTTTCAAGCTTTTGTCCACCTGGCGAACCTTTCAGTAACACACTTCCTGTCCAAGGTGACGATGCTCACTCATTGTACTGTATCTATGGAGGAGCAGCATGATCACCCTAGCCTGATCCAATCACATGCGCTTCCATCCCTCCCCATCTCCAACACAGTGAAGGAGGTGTTCTGTAGTTCACAGAAGAGAACTGGGAAGGCTGAAAATATAATTTGATATTAAAATTTAGCGCACAGAAAGTTACAAGGACATTGGAATTCTGGTGGGATCAGCGGGCATTTATCTGTACTTGCAGAGAATCTACTTAGCCTGGAAACAATCTTTGGACTGGTAAGCTGCAGTATATTAAATGTTTGTTCTTGGGTTTAGATACTCTTTAACTATTTAGCTAATACTGCAGGATTTTCTTCTTGGCAAGACAGAGTGATCCTGTATTTGGGTCAATGACTCTCTGAAGAGTAACTATACAAAATTCTGCCAATTGTGAGGCTGATCAGTCAATCTAATGGTGGCCATATACGCTTTGATATTACCATTTGTGTGATTTGAAACAATTGAATAGCCGTAACTTTCCTTCCGATTGCTTTAAGCTGGTCATAGATGATACGATTTTCTTTCCTGCAGCCACCAGTCAGTGTTGATGGGTAATCCCTTCCGCAGAGCCATGATGTTCTCCGGGCGGGGGGGCATGGGTAACCGTCTCTACCGGGAGAACACAGTGATTTTTCTAGCGGCTATAGCCACTGGCAATAAATGCATCATAAAAATCCGACATACTGGTTGTACCAGATTTGGATACAATCAGCCTGCCCATTGATGGTTTGAATCTCAGACGGTCCCTATTGAACCAGCCGAGATTCAAACTGCTTATGGACAGCTTTAGACTCAATTTAGATAGGATTTGATCAAACTGAGTCGAACAGTCAAAGCAGAAAATTATTGATTGCGTTGCATTGATCGCCATACTGAGATGTTTTGTTAATGAATTCAATCTTTTTTTTTCAATCAATCAGAATGTGAGATTGTATTGTGAAAATGCAGGCGTTATTAATAACTTACAATTGTATCTTCCAACAATCTAAATTAATTTCCCCTGTTTGTGTCATATCTATGAAATGGGTTATGGGCTATAGATTTGTTATTTTTTCAAGAAAGATTGATCAGAAAAGAAAACAATTATTTACTGAAGCATGTACAGTATAGCCATTTTAGTGGTCACTCATGCATCAATATCATTCATTTGAAGAATCGTCGACCACACACCCTCCATTCGATTAAGTTAGTGAGCTTTTGATTGATTATGCTGCTAGCACGTTGATCAGTTGGGGTAGAATTTTATAGATCATTTCTGATCAATCAATTGAATATCTGTGTGTTTGTGTGTGTTTCAAACAAACAATCGTAATATAAGTCAATTGAATGATCATTTTCAATAGATTGACAATACAATTTATCAAAAACAACACACAATGTGTTGCATTGTTCACGTGATTGCATTTTGCACACAGACATTAATACTGCCTTGATGAATAATTCTGGCTAGCCTAACGCTAGGAGCATATAGACTATTTTTAGTAGTGCAATCATACTACCGCAATCACTAGAGATTAATCACTACCAGTCACGATCGATCGCTATACATTTGGTACAAATTACTCCTTATAGAGTGAGGCACACAAGCAGCATGTAGTAGCTTGTAGTAGCGATTACTGGCACACATTTGAAGCAATGAGCAGTTATTAGTTGCTACTCTTTGCTATTAGCGTTCCTCGCCCCATAGGGAGCCATTTGTTACATATGTGTAGCAATCAATCACTACTACTAGCCATGAATCTCTCTCTAGTGATTTTAGTAGTTCATTCGTGCTCCTTGCCTTATTTTCATCAAGACTGAAATTCAATGTGTGCTGGAACGTTGAATTAGAGTACTCTGATATCATAGATCTCCAAATTGAAACAACTCTACTGCTACAATCCCTGACATCATATGCATTGTGTTATTATTATTATTGTGCAGGATTTATATAGTGCCAACAGTTTATGCAGAGCTTTACAACATAAGGGCATAAAGTACAGTTACAATACAATTTAATACAGTAGGAGAGTATCAGAGGGCATGGCTCGTTAGAGCTTACAATCTAAGAGGGAGGGTCAAGAGATACAAAAGGTAATAGCTGATGGAGAAAATAACAGCACATGTGTTAGGTAGGTACAGGGTAGGCTTCTCTGAAAAGATAGGTATTCAGGGATCGTATAAAATTGGACAGAGTAGGAGATAGTCGGACAGATTGGTGTAGGGAGTTCCAGAGGACGGGAGAGGCTCTGGAGAAGTCCTGGATGTGAGCATGGGAGGAGGTGACAAGGGAGCTAGAGAACAGAAACATCTCCATGGCTGTACTGAAACTGACATGCTTAATATTTTCACACTTTGGTGTAGGGACATGTGTTCATTTGATGATAGTTGTCTGTTTTTTTTCTATGGGATTATTTGACAGAAAACCTGTTATGTTGAAGTTATGGTCTCACCTTGATTTGAAATGTTTCCTGTTTTTATAAACATCCTGAAACCATTAGGGCCGGTTCACACTTGAGCGGCGCGACTTCATGGCCCGTTCACATCTAGGCAACTTGTCAGGCGACTTGAGTCGCCTGACAAGTCGTCTCAATGCTGTGCAATGGAACCGTTCTAATAGGAGCAAATCGCTTCGCTCCGACTTAGAAAAATGGTTCCTGCACTATTTTCAGGGCGATCTCAGCACCGCTTGCATTGACTTCTATGATAGAAGTCTCCTCACAAGCCGCGCTGAGATCGCCTCGAGCGGGGCGACTTGCTTCGCCCTGGCAAGTTGCGCCGCTCAAGTGTGAACCGGCCCTTACATACATATTTACCTAACTCTAGCCAAAACATTTTTCTTGTTGTTTTGGATAGAGAATATTATCTAAATACAAGGGACATGTGTTTTCCTATTTGAATCTTGGTGTGCTTGGAGTATTTCTTCCCGATCTGTGCAGTAATCTGGAGTGAAACTTTCCCTCTGTTCTGGAGCTTCCTGTACTAAAGACTGGAACCTGTTGCTTTCTCTGCTCGTGTAGGGTAACTGGTTTTGACTCCGCCCCCTCCAGTAGTTTTCTGTAGGCAGCCTGTAGTGGGTGGGGCCTGCTGGGTCCCTCCCACAGCTCCACTCTCTGCACAGGCTATGTACAGCAAAGCACATTTGTTCGAAAAATCTACTAGTGTATGGCCTGCTTTAAGCATTCATAATTATAGATAGAAGCTAATTGGTTGCCATCTCCTACACATTCTGCTTGCTCAAGTTTTTATTTTTTATTTTTTTAAATTCTTATTTTTAAATTTTCAAAAGAACAGAATAGAAAGTAGTGGACCACAAGCAAAAACATAATTAGTATGCTTGCTCCCGTTTTGATAAATTCCCCTCAAAGTATTTTCATCAGATTTTTATTGTCATTTTTATGCAAGGCTGACCATAGGCTGCTTGATTTTCTTTTCTCCTGTTGAGCCTATGAGCTGAATGAAAGAAAATCAATCTACTTCTCCATCCATGCTAATAGCATGGATAGAGGTATCTCCAGTGACGACCATTGTATTCAGGCAGTTACAGTGTCCGTAGGTGCCTGGTGCTGCCAAACAGTGACTGCATTTGATAGGTGCCAAGCAGTCAACCTCCTGTGTTCAGAATACAGCAGGGCAGCCACTCAGCACAGGACCTGGAGCAGACGCGTCTACTTCAGTGATTTGCAGCTTCTTGGGGCTTAGGCCAGGTATGGTATATACTGTTAGAAAAAGAATAAGCTATTGCGCTGACTGGAACCCAACTGTCATTAAACGGGGTACATAAGAGGACCAGGAGAGTGGTAGGGAACATCAGGTGAAGTGGATGAAGCTCCACTCAGGTTAGTTCTTGAGATCCTAATGCACATATAAAAAAACAAACACAAGAGGGTGCCTCCATCTAGGTGTAGCGGACCTGGAAAATTTGCAACTGTAAAAATGAGTCATACCTGGAGTCCCTCTTTAGGTCAACTTTTTCCTAGCCAGGCGGTACTTGCAGGGCCACCCACGGCTCAGATTTCAGCTGATTCAGCAGGAATGGCCCAAAATTTGAGTTGTCTATGGGCAGCCTAATTGTGGCTCACTTGTTTTTTTCGATTGTGTCTCCTGAACTTTCACTGGTATTGATCACTGGTGTAGAGATTTGCTCTCAGTTACCAGTGAACTGCAGGGCCTAGCATGCAGAGATTTTGTCTAAAGCAACCAATTGGTTTCCAGCTGTTATTTTTCAGCCTCTGTCTTAGAAACAAACTATCTGTTGAAATATGTTTTATTTCTTATTTCTCTGTTTTTATACTGCAGAGCAGTGATCTCCAAACTGTAGTGCGGGGGCCAGATGTGGCCCTTTGCTTGCCCCTTGGGACACTTTTCCTCCAGCTGACACCATTGATGAGGCACTATTTCTCTCACTAAAACCAATGATGGGGCATTGTTTACTCCCACTGATGCCGGGGTATTTTTCTACTCCCACTGGCCAGAGTCTGGACCCCCTAAGGCCTGAAGGACAGTAAACTGGCTTTGTTTAGAAAGTTTAGTGACTCCTGCTGTAGAGCATATATTATCAACCAGGGTTCAGTGGAATCCTAGGGTTCCTGCAGAGGTTACTAGGGGTTCCTTGAGCTGTAGCTAATTGATCTCCAATTGGATGGTGCCTATATATGGCCAGGGGCAATGTCACTTTGCAGAGCCAGATGAAAGACACCAATGATCTTTTTAGCTATCTGTAAGGGTGGCATTCTAACCACCAGTGTAAAAGGGGCATTGTTCACATTGACCTTTATTGAATTGGTTCCCTGAGACCTGAGAATTACTTTCAGGGTTCCTCTGGGCTAAAAATAAGTTGTGAAAGGCTGCTGTAGGACTTCCCCATTTTATTGTTGCGGGTGTGCCAGTATATTGCTTTCTGTTGACAAAAAAAGGTAAAATATAGACTTGCACCGATACCACTTTTTTGGCACCGAGTACGAGTACCGATACTTTACCTTAGGTAGTCACCGATACCAATTACGATATCTATTTTTTGGTCATGTGACCATTTTTTAAAGGGAATGAAGATTTCTGTTAGTTTTTTTATGAAATTAAGAATTTGAACTCCAAAAGACTTATGAAACAAATAAAATGCTTTTATTTGCTTGTCAGAAAGTTCTGAAAGCCCAAATTGCACAGAACATGTTAAATTATAGTGACTGTCATGTCAATGACATGTAAACATCACAACAAGTTCACAACCAACCAAGTGCAATACAGTTCTGTAGTTTAGGCATGAGGAGGAGCAAGAACACTGGAACAGTATCATTCTCGCTGTAAAAAAAAAAAAAAAAATAACAACAACATGTCATGTGTGCTTGCTTTTAGTGCAACTTCTTACACGTTTGTGAAAGAAACATATTTCACAGACAGTTAAGCTGAGAGAGACATGCTGTGGTGTGGGACATGTGCAGGTAACACTCACTGACACTGTCTGCCATTTAAGCTGAGAGAGATATGCTGTGGTGTGGGACATGTACAGGTAACACTAACTGTGAGTCACTGACACTGGCCGCTGTGTGTGTGGGACATGTACAGGTAACACTCACTGACACTGAGCACCATTTAAGCTGAGAGAGACATGCTGTGGGTGTGGAACATGTGCAGGTAACACTCACTGGCACTGGCCGCCATTTAACCTGAGAGAGACATGCTGTGGTGTGGGACATGTAACAGGTAACGCTCACTGACACTGGCCGCCATTTAAGCTGAGAGAGACATGCTGTGGGACATGTACAGGTAACACTCACTGACACTGGCCGCCATTTAACCTGAGAGAGACATGCTGTGGTGTGGGACATGTAACAGGTAACACTCACTGCCACTGGCTGCCATTTAACCTGAGAGAGACATGCTGTGGGTGTGGGACATGTACAGGTAACAATCACTGACACTGGCCGCCATTTAACCTGAGAGAGACATGCTGTGGGACATGTGCAGGTAACACTCACTGACACTGGCTGCCATTTAAGCTGAGAGAGACATGCTGTCGGTGTCGGACGTGTACAGGTAACACTCACTGACACTGGCCGCCTTTTAACCTGAGAAAGACATGCTGTGGGTGTGGGATATGTACAGGTAACACTCACTGACACTGGCCGCTTACCGTCTGTCACAGTCACTCACAATGGACATGTACAGGGTGTGGGTGTCGAACAGAGAGAGTCCAATTTACCGCCGGTCACAGTCACTCACAATGGACATGTACAGGGTGTGGGTGTCGAACAG
>BLSH010309054.1:490105-512096 GCA_018402905.1 Glandirana rugosa
AACGCATTGCAAAAAAAATGCTACATGTTCTACTTTTGTTGGCTGTACTGGAACACATTGCAATGGTGTGAACTTTGCCATTGAACAAAATACACACTGGACTGCATGCCTGAGTCTATGTTGATCTATGCAGATTAATGCAGCTCAATGGACGTAGTATGAACAAGCCTGTACAGTGGCAACTGGAGCAGGAATAGAGGGAAAATCTTCCAACTTGTTCTGGTAACAATTGTCTACAAGGAGATCTTCATTCCTTTCCTGTAGTGTCTCTGCCATAGGACAAGGGTTTTAAAAATGTAAAAAACTCAAACACTTAAAAAAGGTTTAGCTTTAGATATACATTAACCACTTCAGCCCCGGAAGGATTTCCCAGGTTAGGACCAGAGCACTTTTTGGGATTCGGCACTGCATCGCTTTAACTGACAATTGCGCGGTCGTGTGACGTTGTACCCAAACAAAATGTGCGTCCTTTTTCCCACAAATAGAGCTTTCTTTTGCTGGTATTTGATCGCCTCTGCGGCATTTCTGATCACCGCTATAAACAAAAGGAGAGCGACAATTTTGCAAAAAAAAAAAAAACAAATTTCTTACTTTTTGCTAAAATACAAATCAAAAAAAATATATATATAAAAACATTTTTTTCATCGGTTTTGGCTGATTTATATTCTTCCTCATATTTTTGCTAAAAAAAATCGCAATCGGCGCTTATTGATTGGTTTGCGCAAAAGTCGCCGTGTTTACGGATGATGAGAATTAATTTCTGGTGTTTTTATTTTTATTTTATTTTTTACTAGTAATGTTGGCGATCTGCGTTTTTTAGCGGTACTGCGATATTGCAGCGGACATGTTGGACCATTTTGACACTTTTTTGGGACCAATGACATTTATTCAGCGATCAGAAATTTAAATGTCCACTGATTACTGTATAAATGTCATTGGCAGTGAAGGGGTTAACCTGCAGGGGAAGATCTAGGGGTTAACTGTGTTCCCTGGGTGTATTCTTACTGTGGTGGGGCTGGGCTACCATGGGCATGAGAGATCTAACTGATCCCAGTGACAGGGATCAGTAGATCTCCTTTGCCCCCACTAACAGAGCGGGGAACCGCCGTGTTTACATCGGCGGTACCCCGTTCTTTGGCTGTGACTGCTCATCACGGCTCGCCGGCGGCAATCGGGTCCACCCGAGCCGCGGGCACACTCCTCAGGAGTACGGCGGGCGCACGCCCCCTAGCGGCCACCCTCAGATCGCCACTTTTTTACGGCAATTCGCGCTACACGTCCACACTGCCGCCGTGAATATATGGTAGGCGGTGTGGAAGTGGTTAAAGTATAACTAAAGGCGATATAACTAGAGGGATTAGAACACCTTTCAGGCTTTTATTGCTGACTGTATACCCGTGAGGTAGATTTATCCTCTCTATGGGGTTGATTTACTAAAGGCAAATAGACTGTGCACTTTGCAGTTGCTCCAGAGCTTTGTAAAGCTTCAATCCTACAAAGAGTACCCAATCACGTGCAAGGAAAATAAAAAAAAAACAGCATTTTTGCTTGCACATGATTGGATGATGGAAGTCAGCAGGGCTTCTGCTCATTTACTAAGCTCTGGAGCAACTGCTCTTGCAAAGTGCAATTGCACGTTGGAAAGTGCACAGTCTATTGTTCTTTAGTAAATCAACCCCTATATGTCCTGTTTACCTTTATCGCAGTAAGTGAAAGTAAAAGAAAAACCCACATTTTGACTTGTTCTTAGAATAGGAATATAGGAGAAATCTTCCAGTGGTGAAGGAGTACATTGAAGGCATTGCTTCTCACTTCCTGTTTTGGCTATGGGACAGGAAGTGAAGAAAAATCTTCTCAATGGGATGCAAATGACAAAAATAAAATTGACAGAGATTATAACCCTCCCTTACGCTTTCCAGAATTAGAAATAATAAGTTTCACCTTTAGTTCAAATTTAAAACCAGCTTTCTAATATCAAATGGCCAGAAAGCTTCCCAATCGTGTTAAAAACATCAACAAAAACATGACAGTAGTTTTAACAATTCCCTCCTCTATTTAAAAGGACAAATAACAGTTTTTGCTGGAATTGGACTTTAATAGGGTTACTAGTAGATGATATGTCTACTGTAAAGAATATGGCTATTTTTCATTACTTGGCTTTACTAAGATAAATTACAGGGGGGCCTTGTGTACTACTTGCTCAGTGTCTCACGAGGCATGAATCCAATTTAAGCTTTGTTCATAGCTTTCTTAATTTTTGTCCACTGACAGTGATTAAAACCTACATGCTGCTTTTTATGCATTACCTCAAGCTACTGATTTCATTAATATTTTTAATTTTTTTTTTATTATTCAAACATTTTATAGAGTCTGAACTTAGTTGACAATTTCAGAAAAACAACGTGTGCAGTCCAGTGTTTGCTATTGATAGTGCAAGTGGAAAACATGCCAAGCTAACTTTGTTTACAAGCATCTCGAATGTGCATCTATTTATAAAGCTTGGTCAAAAGTGTGTCTCACCTGTTAATGAGCCGCTTTCCAGAGAAGTCATCTTCACCCTATCATGTGTTTACTCCGATCCCCCATTAGGTTCATGGGAATTAAGGAACCTTGGAAATCGCTCAGTGATTTTGTGTTTAAAGTGGGAGAATTCCTCCAATTTGCAGAAATTTACAGCAGCCTACAGGGCTTAAAGGCTAAGTTCACCTTTGTTTACTTTTTTTTTTCTAAATTCCAGCTCCCCTATGTACCAATATAGCATTCATGTTATAATTATATGAATATATAAATTATATAATTGTTTATAATTATAATTATATAAATTATATAAATATAATAATTAATTAATGACACAGGAAGGAGTTGACCAGCTGATCCCATTAGTACACACCCTGCATCATCTACCCTCAGCTGGTCCACTCCTTACTGTTTCATGACCTAAAGTCTGACCAGGAAGTAAGGCAGAAGTAATCGAGCAGTGTGTTTAACCACTTTAAGACCGAGCCTCTTTTTGGAGTTTGGAGGTTATCCGCTAAAAACATGTTTTTTTGCTATAAAATTACTTAGAACCCCCAAACATTATATTTTTTTTTTTTCTAAGACCCTAGAGAATAAAATGGCGGCCATTGCAAAACTTTATGTCACACCGTATTTGCGCAGCGGTCTTAAAAGCGCGATTTTTTTGAAAAAATTCAGTTTTTTTAGTTAAAAAATAAGACAACAGTAAAGTTAGGTCAATTTTTTTTCATATTGTGAAAGATAATGTTACGCCGAGTAAAATGATACCCAACATGTCATGCTTCAAAATTGCGTCCGCTCGCGGAATGGCGACAAACTTTGCAACATAAAAATCTCCATTGGCGATGTTTAAAAAATTCTACAGGTTAGCATTTTTGCGTTACAGAGGAGGTCTAGGGCTAGAATTATTGCTCTCGCTCTAACGATCGCGGCGATACCTCACATGTGTGGTTTGCACACCGTTTTCATATGTGGGCGGGACTTACGTATGCGTTCGCTTCTGCGCGCGAGCTCGCAAGGACGGTGCGCTTTAAATTTTTTTTTTTTTTTAATTATGTATTTTACTTTTTAATTTTTATTTTTACAACTTTCTTTTTTAAAAAAAAAATTTTGATCACTTTTTTTCCTATTACAAGAAATGTAAACATTCCTTGTAATAGAAAAAAGCATGCCAGGACCCCCAAAATATGAGATCTGGGGTCAAAAAGACCTCAGATCTCATTTTTAGACTAAAATGCATTAAAAAAAAAAAAATTTTGAAAAAAATGGCAGGGGAAAAAAAAAATGTCCCCTTTAAGAGCATTGGGCGGAAGCTACTTGTGATGTAGCTTCCGCCCAGCCATGTAATGGAGCCGGGTGAGCGGCTTCAGCCGCTCACTCGGCACACGGACACTGGGGGGGAAGGACCCGATCCTTCGGCGGGTCCGGTAAGCGGCGGAGATGACCGGAAAGCGGCGGGAGGGGGGGGGGCACCTCTCCCGCCGCTGATAAAAGTGATCTTGCGGCGAATCCGCCGCTAAGATCACTTTTATCCGACGCAGAATCGCCTGCTGAAAAAAAAATACCGGGGTTATGGTAGCTATCTGCTACCATAACAACGGTATTCCACTTCAAAGTACTGCCGTCAAACGACGTACGGCGGTCCGGAAGGGGTTAAACAGCTATGAAGACAGTGAGGTAAGCCGGTGTAGAATTAATGGAAAGCTGTTTTATTTTTGCAAAATTAGTACATTAATGCTATATACTAGTAAATAGGGGAGCTGGAATTTAGAGAGAAAAAAAAAGTGAACATGGCCTTTAAATTACGTACATATACCCAATGAAGTGACTGGCATCAGGTGATACAGAGAGATTAAACAAATCCCCCTACATAAGTTCTACCTTTTTATTTGCAGTCTTCTCCTCTACAGCCATTCAAAGTGCAGAATTTGTGCAGGATTGCTCAGCTCTGAAAAGCATGGGGTGGGGAGCTGAAGTTACACTCAGCGAGGAGAACTCTGAGAGCTGATTGGAGGGAAGGGTTTACAACCCCCTTCACACAGCACACAGGAACAAAGCTGAGGCTGTCAATCTCTCCTCTGTCACCTTTTTTCTCCTGGTGTCAGGAAAACTCATCCGAAGTGACTCATGCTGCACAAAGGCAGCAGACAGAAATGACACTTAGTGCTCTGGATTGAGACAAGTACACACTATAGAAGGATATGACTTGTTCATATTTCATATCTGAGGTTTACAACCACTTTAAAGTATAACTAAAGTCACTTTTTTTAGTTTTGTGAAGATTGGAGAAGAAGTAGAACACCTGTCAGTTTTGATTGTTGTCTGTGTCTCTGTTGGGGGAAATTCATTCTCTCTATTTGTCCTGTTTACCATTATCATCTAAAGTGAGAAGAAATCCTAAATTTATGGTTGTCACCTGAACAGGAATAGAAGCGGAATTTTCTGGTAGGGGCACTCCTTCTGGTGACAACCAGACATGACCTCACTTTGGTGGGTATTTCGTCTCACTTCCTGTTTTGGCTATGGAGCTGACAGGGGTTATAACCCTCCCTTACTCTATCCAAATAAAAAAAAAGTCTTTATTTTAGTTCTACTTCAAAGCTCGATTGAAACCTCCCTATATATTACTGTAATACAATCAGGCTACATATAAAGTAATATACGCCCTCCGTTTGTGTGTTTTGTGAACACACTCTATGCAAGGCGCTTCTTTGAGAATAATTTGCCAAAAATAAATCTGGTGCCTTTCTTTTCTTTTAAAAAGAAAGAGAGGTCGCATGACTGCAAAGCCTCCTCCACGTTGTATCCTGGGGTTGTGGGGGATGCGTCAGAGTTGGAAAGGGGTGAACTGTCCTGATGTCTAAGGCTGGGTTTACACTGGTGCATTGCAGTTTGGGTGCCATGCAATGTATGCACTGCCTTGCTAAAGCTGAGGGTAAAGGTGATGGACTGGCCAAGCATGTCTCCAGACCTAAACCCTATTGAGCATCTGTAAGGCATCCTCAAATGGAAGGTGGAGTAGCGCAAGGTCTCTAACATTCACCAGCTCCGCAATGTCATCATGGAGGAGTGGAAGAGGACTTCATTGGCAATCTGTGAAGCTCTGGTGAACTCCATGCCCAAGAGGGTTAAGGCAGTGCTGGAAAATAATGGTGGCCATACAAAATATTGACACTTTGGGCCCAATTTGGACATTTTCACTTAAGGGTGTACTCACTTTTTTTGCCAGCAGTTTAGACATTAATGGCTGTGTGTTGAGTTATTTTAAGGGGACAGCAAATTTACACTGTTATACAAGCTGTACACTCACTACTTTACACTGTAGCAAAGTGTCATTTCTTCAGTGTTGTCACATATAATAAAGATATAATAAAATATTTACAAAAATGTGAGGGGTGTACTCACTTTTGTGAGATACTGTGTGTGCTATAATAATTTTAAGGTAACATACAATTTAAAATACCAAATGCTGGCAACACGCTGGATAGTCAGACCGCTGCTCTCACACACAAAAAGCATACGGAATGTCAGCAGTCTGGCACACCCCCTTGCACACACTGCCAATCAACTGGACTCTAGCTCAATGATCAGTGGGAGGGAGGAGTGTCAGACCTCCTGAGGCCAGGACACCCTCTAGCGTGGTGCTAACATAGGGTATTTTTTCAGCACTTGGTATGTAAAAATGCACAGAAAGGAGAGCATATTTATCACTGTATATGCAACCTGACTACATTACAGTATAAACAGTACCCACTAAGGCTGGCCATAGATTGTACCATTGGTTGAAGGAAAGAAAATTGCTTGATTCCCCCATCAACACAGTCAGTTTTGATACTTCCTGCTGCACTTTTGTATTCTAATAGTAAGATGTTTCCCAGCCTTGAGAATACATTTGATCACTTGATCAGCAGTGATTGTTCAAAAGGAAAAGTTGACAGGCTGGTTGTACTGTAGATGACTGATGGATCATCTTCAGATCAACCAGCCTGCCCATAGATGGATTGAAGTGTGGCCGGTTCCTGCTGAACTGACCAAATTTGATCTCTCTCTGGCAGGCCAGGACAGCCATACATGATAGCAGTCTTTGTTCTTTGATGGGGATGTCTTTGCATTTATTCCTCAATGATAGTCTTATCTTGGGTTAATAGTAGCTTTTAGCTTGAACTGGTGTCTGCTAATATATGAAAAGCCAGGAACAGGCTTGGTTGCTGAAGCCTAGCAAAATTGTCAAGATCAGGCGATGATAATCTTGTGTATGTGGGTAATCTAACTAAGTACCAAGCATATGCACTTGAGGTAGAAGAGCTACTTCCGTGACTGATAAATGCCTAGTATATCCTTCTTATTGATGAGAAGCACTTTCAAGACCGTACATTTCCTCTGCCATTTTCCTTGCCTTATAATGTAAAAGCTATAATAACTGCCTATATTCACCTGATGTAGCAATTTTTCTGCCATAAAATCTTAATGCTTTGTATATACTCTTTATTTATATCTAGTACTGCGGGAGATGTTGCTGCTTTATAAATCAGTAATTATAATGTCCAGCAATGATATTTTCATAAAGTTTCATGTTGCATTTTTATGGGAAGAGAAATAGCCTACATTACATTCTCAGAGCACTAAGTGTCATTTACCAGTGCTGATATTAGAAGAGGATCCTGTTAGAAACAGCTGTTAAAGATAATATTCTTACTTTCTCTGTGACTCGGATGGTTTATATACTTACCATTTTACTAGACGTGTAAGCTCTTCTTGGCATTGTGATTATCTGCTGACTGGATGTTTAACTGGATGTCTAGTACGTCCGATAGTTATGAGGCCTGAAGTGCCCTGCTTTGAGGGAGGTAGGGAGCCCCAATATTGTGTAAGCATTAAAGGTCTAGTGTTGCAGGTGTTCCGTCAGATTAGGCGACCCATCAGATTTCGTAACGGAAGTGACGTTCCGTCATGATAAAATGTAACAGGGCACCATATTTATCATCAGTGCTTATACTTGTTCTGTTATAAATTAAAGGTAATGTAGATGTTTGCTGAAGCTATGTGTATTGTATAGGCCGCCAGGGACAGGTTCTGGAAGCTAGGTATGTTTCCTAAATATTTGGGTTGTTTTTGGCGTACTCAGCAGTTGTGAGAGTGTTGGCAGGGTGAAAGATTCTGGTTAGTAACTGATTTACACTTTTCCCAAGATCGTTATGTCCTAATATGGGATCCAGAATTCAGAGGCCCCCTTGTCCTTTTTACATAGTTAGTCAGGTTGAAAAAAGACACAAGTCCATCTAGTTCAACCAAAAAAAAATTATAATATAATATTATAAAATTATATATATATATATATAAAACCAAATAATCCCATATTAAATCCTTCACCCAAAGTTGATCCAGAGAAAGGCAAAAAAAAACCAGCAAAGCGTGATCCAACTTGCTATAACGGGGGAAAAAATTCCTTCCTGATTCCCCGAGAGGCAATCGGATTCACCCTGGATCAACTTTACCTAAAAATGTTAGTACCCAGTTATATTATTTATATTAAGGAAAGAATCCAGGCCTTTTTTAAAGCAATCAACTGTGCTGGCCAAAACCACCTTTGGAGGGAGGCTCAGAGAGACATTGGATGTGAAAGAGCCTGAAACCCTGATTATGGGGACTTTGGTTCTGAAAGTGTTATTCCACCTGCAGGAGAGGCCTGAAAAGGAGCAGGAAGCAGTCAGCAGGTGTCTGTTGTCAACCCATAACATATGTGCTTGAATAAGGACCCCCCATGGCTGAACCACCAAACATTATTTTAATGAAATCTGCACATTTTAGAATAAGAAAGTTTGAAAATAACGTGTTATATGAATTTTTAGCAATTGGTTTATATCTCCTTTCTAGGATCTGGACACATTTATGAAGTGTATATGTCTGTGTTTACATATAATTGCTATACTAAAGACCAATTGAGAGTTGTAGTGCCTCATCAGTTCTCCTCCTCCTCTTGTGTTGTGAGCTGTTGACTGATGTCATCCTGTGTATTAAAACAGAATTCTAATAATATTGCTATGAGCCACTCTTGGGAAAGTAAGGTAAATGTGCTGTGCCTTATGGGAACAACATTGCTTGTCGTAAACTCATCAGAGATGATGAATGCGACAAGAAAATAGTATGTTATGCATGACATATATATATGCACAAATGTATGCCCCTTCACCGAAAAATATATATATAGCAAATAAATGCACAATAACCCTTAGGGTTTTTTCACACTATTGGGGAAATTCAGTAAAGCCTCACCAATTCTGGTGCAATGTCCCTTTAAAATGGTCTGCACCAGATTAAAAAAATCTTTACCAATCATTTTGGTAGTTTTATGCACATGTGTGGCAGATTCAGGTAGTTCCTAATAATGCCACTTTTACAAAGTGGCACTATTAATGTACAAAACCATTATTATTACCACAAATAATTACCTCCAGTCCATGGATAAGAAGACTGGAGGTACTTAAGACCTACTCCAAGTTGACGTACAGAGACAGACAGAGTGCCTGTCCCTGTAAGCAGTGCAGTGGAGCAGCATATTTGTCACTGCTACCTCCTCCCTGTCACTGGTTAATAAGGATAAGGACGCTTTTGACTTCACGGCCAAGAGCCTCCTAGCAACCAGTGACGCTGCAGTGGGTGCAGCCTGATGGGGAAGCGGAGACACAAATTCGTCATCTGATCCGCTCTTGCCTTGTAGTTGACGGGAGGCAGTTGGCAGATTCTGTAGCCAATAGCAGGCTGTTTATTGGTTAAGGATCGGACCACTGCCTGTTGTCAATCACAAAGGGAGCTAGTGTCTGGGAATCCTAATCAAGCTCTGCCACCCCAGGTACAACAGGAAGCACAGTTTCAACAAGGACAGAGTGTCCATATGGTAAAACGTTGTGGTTTATTATACAGACTGGTGTGAACCTAGCCTTACAGCTGTATATCTTAACAGGTGCTATCTATTGTTGGACATTTTTGCTTGTACTGACCCATCAGCTGTTTCTTTGAAATAAAATCCGCTAAGTTTGTTTCCTGAACTTGGAGCAAGTCATTGTAGTGCATAAACTCAGCAATGAGTTTGGTAAAATGTTAAAGATCAAGGTATATGTTGGATCGTATTAACAAGTATAAAGAGTCTGACCCTTGAACCAATAATTTTTGTAATTGTATTTATATTTTCACTATTACATAAACCCTGTGTTTGGGTTTCCTCTGGGTACCTTTGATTCTTCCCACACTCCAAAGACATGCTGATAGGTTAATTGGCTCTTCTATAAATTGACCCAAGGAATATGTGTACAAACCAGCTATGCCTGTGTGGTATCACCTCCTGCATGCCAGTCCCAAGTCAAGCAATGGGGAAAGGCTTGAGGAAAGGCCTGGTGACCTACCTCATAAATTTGACAAGAACATTTTATGGCAAAGGCTTTCAAACGTAGCAGACAAGGTGCCCAGAGTGCTGGTTGATAGACCTGCCAAGATTCGAATATGACTAAACAAATATATACATACAAAATGTGCTCACTTGTATGTGCACTACATAGTAGGTGTTTTGGAATGGGTTAAAATGTGTGTGGTTATAAAATGAAAGAGCCTGGCTGGGGAACTTCAAGTAGTAAGTAATTGTTTGCAATATTAAAACACAGCAGGATATGAATTCCTAAATACATGCAAAATAAAACTCAAAAGACATTTTGAATTAAAATCTAAAGACTTACCAATATTTATCTATTAAAGAACTGAGAAAAAGGGCTTCACAGTCCTAGTGTAAAAATGACCAACCTGGGCAAACCAGGGGAGGTGGATCTATGTGAACAACATGGAACAATTTACTAAGTGTTTGTAAATGTGCGTGAATAAGTCAGTTAAATAAATTAGGGAAATAGTGATCCTCATGGCGACCAGCTGTATTCTGCTGGCACCCTACTTATTTTGCTCACTGAAATTTATCCAAACCTGCTCTAATGTACACTTTTTTTTATAAACACTTGGACTCTTATTTAGTATAGTGGTAATAATCCTTTGCTCACCTCAAATACCCACATGTCTCTTAAACCAGGCATGGTATTTGAAGTGAACAAAGCTTGGGGTGAAAATTGCTTTTTCAGTAAATTACCCCTTTTGCTGGCTCCATCTATTTCCTAGTGAATTGATTGGGTTCAGCTCACAAGATAATACATCTTCAGCTCAATTATCCTTGCACAGAAGTAAAGAGCACTTCAAGGAAGATCAGAACTGTCCCAAGTAGATAGTAATCTACTATAAAAAATACACAAAGACACACCTTCACTAAAGAGTCAACACCACCAGTCATACCTGAGCAGAGCATTTTTCAGATGTTTTTATTATAGTGTTTTGATCATTTTTGCAAGGTTGTATGAGCATGTTACTGTATTATAAGTGTTTTACATGTGTATTCAAGCTTTGGGTGTTTTTGTTTTAACCAGTGGAAAGCATTAACGGGGCAGAGAACGGTTAATACAGACTAAATAATGCCGAAATACACTTGAAAAACATTTCAATCAAGTGTTTTCAGGTATTCCCTTCCAAGTCTATAGGGCCAAATATGCTCAATTGTGCCTGAAAAGTAGCTATTGTAATTTTTTGAGTGACAGGCATCCAGCTACAAGCAACAGGATACTCAGACGTGAACAGGGGCTATTGAAGACAATGGGATTTGGCTTATTGAGCATATTGGAGCTTTGAAAATCAAGCTACAAAATGCTCACGTGTGAATGGAGCCTAAGGCCTGGTTCAGATCTATGCAGGCTGCAATTAGCAAATTCCAGGGGCATTTTGCGTTTTTCAAGACACCTTTTTGATCTATTGAAGTCTATGGAACCAAAAACAAGAAAAAAGTCCCTGGCCCTTTCCATAAAATGCATAGGTGTGAACATTACCCATAGGAAACCATGTTAAATGGACTGTAGTGTGTGTCTGCAAAACTGAAAATGCACTAAAAAATGTATAGGTGTGAACCAGGACTAAATGATAGACTCAGTAGACCTAGAGATAATTATCCAAGAAGACTGATGTCTTAAAGTTAGACTCCAGGAAGATTTATGTATTGATTAAAACGTCATTAAATGTATTCTTAAATGCCACTAGAGTATGTGCCTAAATGGAGCGTGTAAATTTGTCTTGATATTGGTCTTTTGTAAATCAACACTCTGCTGTAGTCTGTATGTGTTGACAGGCAACATGCTGACAAGAGGAGAGAAGACTGTTGACCTTATCACTCAAGTCAATGAGCCGGGTGCATATTGTCCTAGCTAGACCAAGCTGGGCTGCTAGGCTTTAACTGTGTTCCTTCTATATAACTATTTTTTTTTCCAGCTGTCAACATGGTCAGAAACCTAAAGAAGACACCTGATTGATTGATTGTTTAGTTAGTGAATTAGTTACCCATTGTGATATAGGGGATGTATAGCTCATTAGTAGATGTGTTTGGTGAAGTCCATGCCACTCTGAACTGAAGTTTTAAAGGCTTGCCAGTCCACTTTTATTGAAAAAGGAAAAAAAGTTCATACGTCAGGTTGCCTATGCAGGGGTTTTTCACCAGCAGTCAACAGACAAATGCTGAACCACCTGGCTCCCTGGTCAGCAGCACTGCTGCTTCTGGCACGGGTCCCTCAGGCCCAGCTCACTGGCTCTACTGGCATACTCAGCCTTAATTACAGCACCTCATTGCACGGGCCCACTCCTGACCTCTAGATAGGGGTTCTCCTGACACCTCTCACTCTTCTGGGACTTAGAGAATTTCTCCAGTCCCCTGGACTCCCTAGTTACCTCAGGCCTCTCAGTCCTGCAGGCTCACTCACTTGTCCCAACTCTCCCAGCCCCGTGGGTAGGAATTCTCTTAAATATGGAGTTCTGTCTCCCGAGTGAATCTCCTCTCCTGGCTGGAGCTAAACACAGACCCTGAACTATGGCCAGCTCCTAGCTTATGACGAGTGTGTACACCTGAACACACACACCTTGTTGGTCCCCAGGAAAACCTAGACATAGTATTGAAGGCTACGTCACATCCAAGACACTTTGAAGCCTTGAAGCTTCAGGCCCCGATCTGGGATTACAAAACCTGGAGAATGCTATAAACACAATTTTCTCTGCTCACAAACAATGCTTTGGAGCTTTACACTCGGCCTAAACATGAATCCTGGGTGTTTCTGCCTATTCTCACACAGTGGCAGGGCCTAGCACTGTCACACCATGTAAATGCTCCTTTTAATCCACTGACTTGTGATTTAGAGGCTGGATACTTAAATGGCAGCTATACTGTTATACTACACTCATCGAACCTACCATCATATGTCTTGTTGAACTAACCTGCACTAGCACCCCCCACCCCCAGCACAAATTCACTGTGGACTGACCCTCATAGATAAGTATGAGGCTGTCCTTGACACTGAAGCTGCTTTCTAGGATGGCCTTTACAAGTATTTGACATTCACATGCGTAGCTGGGGCTGAAAAGTATTTTTGAATGAGGGATTGTACACATTGCAAAGACGCAAGGTTCTGGTACAGGGGTAAGTAACAAGCTGGGGTGGGGGCTATTAGTGCATGATAGTTCTGGAATGGTGGAGGGTGAATTAGAGCAGTTTAGTACAAAAGTGCAGTTCTTCCTTAAAGTGTTACTAAACCCACAACCGTAAAATCAGTCTGTATATGCAGTAAAGCATGCTCACTGTGGAACCTAAGGGGTTAATCACCTGCATTGTGTAAAAAGACTGTTTGATCTTGTCTTCTCTGATCCTCCCCTTTTCTTGTACTATCTATCTGCTGATAGAACAGAGCCTTGGGGGCACTCTGCACATGCTCGGTTTGGTGTGTTTTGCTAGAAATTTGTTTTTTTTTGGGAGAGTGCATGGGATCAGTACAGGGCCAATCAGCACTGTCCAGAGAGAGGATCAGGAGTCATGCAGCCTCATAGGACAGTCAGAGTAGAATGAAAACTCCTCCTACAACCTTAAACACATACTGATAGAAGTCACAAGACTGCTATATACTGCTGATGAGAAAAGATATTTAGCAGTTTATATTTACTAAAATAATGCATTTCCATGTTCTGTGTACTGTGGGAGACCAGATATAGTGAATGTGGGGTCCTGGGTTTAGTAACACTTTAAAGCTGAACCCCAGGCACGTTTAAAAACAAAACACCCAAAACCATTCCTAGTTCTGGCTTTCCCTCTTACAATCTCACTTCTACGCATGGTGGATTATGGTAGCCCAATACTGCATCAAATTCAGGCATTAAGACTAGTTGTATATAATAAATACATTTACAGAAATGTTCATGAATAGATAACTGTAATAAATGACGGTTTATCAGTGTTACGTTCTTACGTCCAGCTTTGACTTACATAGCAGTATTACTCACATTACCTCTGATGAGCATGTCTGTATTTATAACATTATTTCACTTAATAGCTGTTGAATTTCTGTTTAATACCTCCAAAATATTTGTATATATATATATATATATATATATATATATATATATTAAATATATATGTTTCTTGTGAAATAAAATGTGTTTCACTATAAAAAAAAAATGCAAAGCTGGTAAAACAAATTCAGTCTTTTGGTTAGTTTTGTCATTTATTTTGCAGGAAAAAATATATATATTTGAAATGCCTAGGACTGCTGGTTGAGGACCCAGTTGGCCGCTTCTGATAAATGTCCCCCTGGAATTCATATGATTGAATAGAGGGTGACTACACTGTGAAGCCTTAAAGAATATTTGGCACGGTTGCTATTGCTTGACCTTCTGTGAGTCTGGACCGCTCTCATCAATCAGAACAAATCTCTCCAGTAGAGGAAAATAGAATACAAGCAAACATTTTTGTTTTCTGGAGATGAATTAAGGTCTTTTTCTTTCTTCATTGCTTCTGTGTTTCTTTCTCTTGAAGTGATGCTAATGAATTGCTTGGTTCAGAAGCTTCTTAATGAGCTTTGGAACTTGTGTTGTCAAATAGCCGCATGAAACAACGTCTATGGCCAGAATAGTTAGAATGTGCATTTCTGATCAGCTCAGTGTCAGAAGATCACAAACCCAGAGCTCCTGCGCACAGGGCAGTGTAGATAATTCATAAATATCATTCCTTCATGTAGCACGGCTATACAAACTCTGCAGGCTACCACAGTTGATTGAAGCTCAGCATTTTCCTAAGAGGAAATTGAGTCTGAGTAGACAATCCCCTTTGGAAAATGTGTTTAAAGATCTAGGTCAGCTGCAAGCTCTTTGTCATTGGGAATATAAGTGTTGGATGATACCATCGCTATGGGAAGAAGAGGGTTAACGGATAACATCAGGATGTCTGCCAGATACAGATGGCAAAACTCATGCAGTGTACTATAATAAAAGCAACATACCAGGGTAGAAATTGAAAGGTATGCTTCAGCTTCCTAGAGATGTATTCGGTCCTGCAAGCTTTATAATCGTGAGAAGATGTTTATTATGATGTGAAGTGTATGGATGCACAACTGACCATGCATTAAGGTCACTTCTAGGAAATGGAAATGAATGTGTCATGCTTACTGTAATGTTACTTTGTCTTTGTTACCTTGTTTTACGGTATTGATTTGTGTGGTTAGTAAATTGTCAGTGCTTCAATGAAGTTATAGATTGACCTGAGTTCAAGATTAGAACTCCCCTTCGATGAAAGTTGCCAGTGTAAAATACACTTGGCAGAAATCAATAGCGTCTGGCTTTCAAGAGGAGGTTCAGACAAGTTAGAGTACAGTCTGTGTTCATCTTGTGTATTGAATACACTGCTGTACCACGTTGTATATAGAACAAGCCTTATTAATGGTCAGATTTGTTTTTCTTTAATTTACTGTCAATAATGGGCATTGCAAAGTTAAAAATTAGACTTTATACTACAACCTTGGTACGTGCTAAAACAGAATGATTTTATAATAACTTTGAATAGTGTAAATTAACAAAAAGTTGGAAATTTGGTTCCTTAGTTGAATTCAGTCTATAAGGATAAGGATTCAATATAAAAAAACTTTATTGTTTTTGGCCTAATCATGTTGGAATGAAGATTAGCTTTAAATAGAGCTGAAATTAGAGATTAATCATAATAAAATCGCAATCTCAATTCACCCCCCCCCTGCGATCTCCATCACGCATTACCACTATTTTCAGAGCAGTTAATGGAGTCCGACTTGCAGGGCAACTCAGCACGACTTGACTGTGATAGAAGTCAACGCAAGTTGCCTGAAGTCTCCCCAGGAACCTTTTTCTAAAGCCTCGTACACACGGGACGACGATCGCACGTACGACCGTGTTGAATCGTATGTTGGCTGTTGTATGCAGCATACTGACTGCACTACACAATCGTACGTCCGGGGAAAGAACGTTCAGGTGCATGTAATTAGCATCCAGCCATTCCTGACTTCGGAGCATGCGTGTTTTGCACAATACAACTTGTTGTAGCAACTGCTCTGTACACACGATACAACGGTCGTATGAGAGCTTGTTGGTACGACCAAGTTTTCTAGTCTGCTCATACAACTCCCTTGTACGACCGTCGTATGTTCGACTGTTCAAATCGCGCATACGAACGATCGATATCGCATACAACGGTCGTGAGTATGACCTGTTGAATGCGATCGTCGTCCCGTGTGTACGGGGCATAAGTCGGAGTGACTTGAGTCTCTCCTATCTGGGCAGACTGCCAAGTCTGAGATCATTGTTGATAAAAGAAACAAAGAGATACAATGTAACTACTTGTCAAAGGAATGAACTCCGGTGTATAGAAGAGTTTAGTTTAACCATTTAAAGACTAAATCTTTTCTGACATTTTTTGCTTACAAGTAAAAATCCAGTATTTTCTGCTAGAAAATTACTTAGAACCCCCAAACATTATATATATTTTTTAGCAGAGACTCTAGAGCAGGGTTTCTCAACCAGGGTTCCGTGGAACCCTGAGGTTCCTCCAGAAGTTGCTAGGGGTTCCTTGAGCAATGAACAGTTTTCCCTCTAATATAAGTTTCCACTGACACTGTTGATTTTTTTTAGCTATTTGTAAAAGGGTAATTCTTTCCAATGACCACAAATGTAAGGAGCATTCTTCCCATTGACCATCACACTGATGTATCATGAGTTGTAGATACAGTCATTTTTAGCAAGGGTTCCCCCAAGACCGGAGAGTTGTTTCAAAGGTTCCCCTGTGGTGAAAATGTTGAGAAAGGCTGCCCTAGAGAATAAAATGGCAGTTGTTGCAATATTTTATGTCACACGGTGTTTGCGCAGCGGTCTTTCAAACACAATTTTTGGGGAAAAATTACACTTTCAAAAAAAAAAAAAACGAAACAGTGCTGTTAGCCCAATTTTTTTGTATATGCAAGATGTTACGCCGCAAGAATCGTGATCTTTATTCTAAGCAAAAAAATTGTGATTCTCATTTTGGCCAGAATCGTGCAGCTCTAGCTTTAAACAAATAAATATATAAAACATAGCAGGATCTTTGAAAGACAATCACACTAATACCCAATTCTTGATGAATGTAAACAATTTAGGGAAAGTGCAATATCTCAGCATCTGTTGAATTTCTGAAAATATTTCCTGTACGATATATATTCCTATAGCGGGTATTAGCTCTATGGGTACTTCTAATGGGAGAAATGATTTACATTTTTTTTTTTTTTATAGTGGTACAATCCCTTTTCTATATCCAGAATGTTTAGACATTGGTATGCTTCAACATATAACTGAATGCAAAACTTTTTTTTTAAAGTTTTGGATAGAGTGGAGAGGGATTAGAATGCATATCAGTTTTTATTGCGGTCTGTACCCCTGTACACCCTATTTGTCCTGTTTACCATTTTCGTGAAAGTAAAAGAAAATCCCACATTTTGGGTTGTCCCCAGAAAAGCAGTAGAGGGGAAATCTTCCAATTGTGACAGTTCACCAATCTAGTGAACTGCAGGTCCTCAAGGAATTCCTTTAATTTTGGGGATTTCCTTTCATTTCCTGTTTAGCTATGGGACAGGAAGTGAAGGGAAGTCTCTGCATTGGGACATAAATGGTGAAAAAAAAAAATCTAACACGGGTTATAACCCTCCCTTACTTTATCCAAAATGAAAAACAAAGTTTGGCCTAGTTGAACTCTGCTTCAATAGTGGGCAAAAGAAAGTACCTGCAGGAAGCGGACCCGGTTGAATGACCAGTCAACGTCATGTGACCAAGCTCTCCTCCTATTACAAAGTGTTCAGCACAAGATTTTACAGAGAGCACTTGGAGGGATACAACAGGCTCTATGCTGCGGACTGCTTTTCATGAATACTTTGGTAAATGTAGGTGCATTGTGGAGTAAACAATAATATGTCCAATGGATCGTGAACAGTGATACCTGTTCTCCACTTTAAATAGGCTCATAAATGAACCACCTTTGGTACAGTGCAGCAGCCTATAGGATGTTATCTTAAGTGATTGGTGATCAACTTTATAGGAACCCCAAATGTTTGAAGAGCTATGGTTTGCAATAAATATCTTGAATGGTATAGCCAATAGCAGGGGTACCCCAAAAGTTAATTGTGGGATCCTGGCTTATGAGAGTTCTGAAAATTGTGCACATCTGCCTTGAATAACACACAATATCTTGGACAGGAATGTCATTGCAACGTTAAAGGAAAATACTATTGTTTTCCTAGTTTTAAATAAAAAGTAAAGAAGGAAGAAGAAAAATATCTGCAGATTTAGTTAAGTTTGTTTTATGACATCTGCTTTCAATTAGTCATCTCAATGAATGGAGTGTTGGTTTTTCAAACTATTCCAAGTACTGTCATCCTGGGATATTTTTAATATGTCTGGATTCTACTTTGGCACTATGTCTAAAAGCATCGCACAGGAATGCATGAACAATCCTTTATTGGATAAGTATTGTTTAGAGCTGTTTTCTTCATCTCTGTAGAACTCTCTCTGGGACCTGTTCAAGTAAGTTTAAATGTGACAGTAAAATGAACGTGTTCTGAATCACAATATGCACAATATGATTTGGCAGTAAAATGATGGACATATGGCTTTAGAATTCATTAACATATATTAACTTAATAGGTTTGGATATTAATGTGTACAAAGTTAAAGCAGGTCTTGCATGAAAATATTACCGCCCCCCCACAATCGCCAAATAAAAAACACTAACTAAAAGTTGAAAACACTCTAAGGTTTAGAAATTTAGGTAAAAAGGTATTTATCTCAATGCCTGGCTTAGGTTCGCTTCCTCTAGTTATCAGTGATGTCACTTTGTAATAATGCATTATTGTGCGATGTGGAGTATTCTAATTTATGCTAATCCTTTGGGTGGTTTTAACCTTTAGTTAGTGCTTTTTTTCCCTAGAAAGGCGGGGGGAAGGGTCATTAATAAATGCATCTTGCATTTTCATGCAAGGGTGGCTTTAAGTAGAATATGTGATTTGATTCAAATGGCTAAACAGTTAACTGGAATTATAAAGCCCAGTCATAAAGTGGGTGAAATGGAATTTTTATTAGTAACGCGTTTAGTAATCAACAAAACTATTTTCACTTATGATCTACCAATATTTTATGTATCAGAGCAATAACGGCCAGACCATATCTGTTAATAGTTGCAGGATAATGCTGTTATGTTACACTCTTAGTTCTTTCTTATGTAAAAATGCAAGTTTCATTAACATTTGAAGTAGGACTCCTTTCCTTCTTGTCCCTTTCTGTTATGTGCAAGCTGTTATTTTGCAGCATTTATTTTCTTCCCTAGCTGGCTTAAGACCCCATACACACTATTCGATTTTCTGCAGATGTTTTCCTTCAGATTTACCAAAACCATGTAATATGAGGTCAAACCTTAAGAGTTTCAATTTGTATGCAGGCAGACCCTTCCACTAAATGGTTTGGGTACATCTGAAGGAAAAAATCTGCAGAAAATCTAATAGTGTGTATGGGGTCTTATACTGTATGACCAAATAGGGCATACGTGGTATTTGATGCAGCTTTCCCCTAGTGGAAAACCCCTACCGACCAGGTTCTGTTCCTTATATCCATAGCTTGTCTTGCTTTATTGTATTTTATTTATTTCAGGTACTTATATAGCACTGTCAATTTACGCAGTGCTTTACATATATATTGTACATTCACATCAGTCCCTACCCTCAAGGAGCTTACAATCTAAGGTCCCTAACTCACATTCATACATATACTAGGGCCAATTTAGACAGGATCTAATCTACCTACCAGCGTGTCTTTGGAGTGTGGGAGGAAACCGGTGTACCCGGAGGAAACCCACGCAGGCACAGGGAGAACATGCAAACCCCAGGCAGGTAGAGTCGTGGTTGGGATTCGAACCAGTGACCCTTTTGCTGTCAGGTGAAAGTGCTATCCACTACACCACTGGGCCGTAAAGCTAAAACTTTTTTAGTTTTGGATAGAGTGTCTTTTTTTAAATTTGCTTTTAATTTCCATTTACTTTCTGACACAGCACAAGTAAAGCCGGGTACACACGATCCGATTATTGGACGAATTTTTGTCCCTTTTTGTTGGATGCTAGTCTCATATTGAATCTGAAGAAGTTACTAAACATCCGAAAATTCTCGTATGACCAAATGCAACTTCAGAAGTGATGTAATGTGTTGAATAGCTTTGTATGTGTTCTTTCGTTTCTGAGCATGCGTAGTCTTGCTCTAGCGTTTTTTTTTCGGACTAAAACTGTGCTAATTAAATGAAAATCGGACGTTGTGTTCAAAAAAACAACAAATATTTTCGAGCCTGCACATCAGTTTTTGTCGTCCGAAAATTCAGGAATCGGCTGTCGAAAGAAGAAAGAAAATCGGCAGATCGTTCGTCGGGCGAAATTTTTCTTCAGATTTTCTGATCGTGTGTACAGGCCTTAAGAAGGAATCTCTTCAAACTGGATATCCCCTCTTAGTTGAGATCAGAACAGGTTTGCCATTGGAAGATTTCCCTTTACATCTGTGACAAATTTTGGGTTTCCCTTCACTTTCTGTAAGGGTGCAGGGGTCACCAGGACCAATAGCGAGGGTAATTTCCCCAGCGGGGACAAAGACAGTAACTAAAGTCCGACAAGTCCTGTCCTAAACTCCGGAGGTACTGGGAGGAGGTGGTTGCCTTTTTGAGTGATCTCAGTGGTGTGCATATACCTAGAGACCAGTTGGTCCTCTTTCTAAGTTACCTGGGAGAAGTGGAGGGGGATAGATATTTTAAACTATGTATTACCTTTTCCCTGTTCTATGCTAGACGAGAGATCCTGCTTAAGTGGAAGTCGGTGGATCCCCCACGAGTGTTTCCTGGAAAGCTTCAGTTAACTCAGTTCTCCCCCTCTATAGGCTAACATATGAAAATAGGCAATGCCCAGCTAAGTTCCACAAGGTGTGGTCCAGTTGGATAGATGCCTGTGGGTAGTACAAGTCATGGCGGCAGAGAATTAATGGCCTGGTATGCTGGTTCCCTCTCCCTTTCTCAATCGCCCCTAAAGATCTAGCTATGGTAACGCACCCCACTCCCCCATCTTCTCCCCCCCCCCCACCGGGCTCCCTTTCAAAATCACTGGGAGATATATACTCCCTCATGTTCTACTCGGATGTAGCAGGACCTCGCACCAGCTGGAGCAGTTGCCCGTTAGTGATATTTAGACTAATTGTCTTTCTGTACCCTTCTGTTGCTGAGGCTGACTGTAGGAGGCTCTGCCCCATGGGGTCGTCAATGTGAACTCTGGAATGTACTGAGTATATCAATGTCTACTGTAACATTTCCTTGTATATGCTCTTATTGTAATGCTGCTTTGTTCAATAAACCTGTTAAAAAAAAAAAAAAAAAGTCTGACAAGGCCTGGCCGAATTTTGATCCATGTATGGGCAGGGTGGTTGTACAGAAGTCAATCAACTGTATCTTGTTGGTAAATTTCTGCTATAGCCGGCGGTGCTGATCAGTGTACAGGCAGTCCCCTAGTTACAAACATCCGACTTACAAACGACTCCTACTTACAAACGGAGGGAGACAAGAGGAAGTGAGCGGAAATCTACCCTTAGGAAGGGAAATTCACTCCTGTAAGAGTTATTATGGGAAAAAGGTGTCTCCACTGATGCTTTATCACCAATCCTTGTTTCCACAACAACCCAAAATTTTCAAAATCCAATTATCATTGAGAGAGGAAGTGAGGTGAAATCTTCTGAATAGAAACAGACAGCAAAACAAACATTACAGGGGTGTTACCCCTTCCCTATGGTATCCAAAAAGCTTAAAACATATTTTTTTGGCTGAAGCTACACTTAACCTCCCTGGCGGTATGATTATGTCAGGAATTTTGTTCCAAAAGCGGTACCATTTTTTTGCATGGAAATTTGGTGTTATGTATTGTAGGCCTGCAATTCTTAGGACACCTTTGTTCCTAACCACTATTTCGTAGTCACCTCTGTGGAAAAAGGGTATTATTGAGAATGTCCTCACTTAAAGGGAAGGA
>BLSH010309054.1:534640-550873 GCA_018402905.1 Glandirana rugosa
GTGCCACCTCATCAGTGCCAATCTGTACTGCCTCATCAGTGCCCGTCAGTGTAGCCTCATCAGTGCCCATCAGTGTAGCCACATCTGTGCCCGTCAGTGAAGGAGAAAATTTACTTTATACAAATTTTTGTGACAGAAACAAAGAAAAATTTTTTTTTTTTTCATAATTTTCGGTCTTTTTTTTTCTATAGCGCAAAAAATAAAAACCGCAGGGGTGATCAAATACCACCAAAAGAAAGCTCTATTTGTGGGAACAAAATGACAAAAAGTTTGTTTGGGTACAACGGCGCACGACCGCGTAATTCTCATTCAAAGCGCAACAGCACTGAAAGCTGAAAATTGGTCTGGTAGGGAAGTGTTCTAAGTGCATGGTATTGAAGTGGTTAAAATATAAAAAAAAAAAAAATTGTAAACTCTGGCTGTAATGTCATTGCACATGTTACCTGAATATATTACCAACATCTAAATGGCAACCTGTCCATGCAAACTGATTGCGGAGTGTATGTTAAGTAAATGACACCCCACAATTGGTTTGCAAAATGCAGCGCGACTTGCAGGATTGGATCGCATGGATGTGAACACCCATACGATCCGATTCTGGTGCGGAAAAAAAGGGCCCTGCACCAGTTTGGTGCAAATGCAGTGCGATATAAGCCATACAAATCCATGGCTCAAATCGCACCCCAGAGACACTGCATGTAATTCGCACAGGAATGTGCTGTGATTCGTGTGCGAATTACATGCAGTGTCTTGCACCGCAACAGTGTGAACCCGGGCTTAGCCGTATTTTAATTTACTGAAATAGTGTTCATTTGGTCTATGAAAATATTTTCGTTGACTAAATTATTACTGATTGATACATTATAGTTATTGTATCGTCTGCCCCAACAGGCTAGAATTATGTATGTGTGTATTCATATGCAAACTACAGATGCTGCTGAGTGGTCTTTTTCATCATCAAAGTGTTTCAGATCTTGTCTAAGAAATGTAACTCTGAATCTTATTCAAACAGACTTGCTCTTCTCAGTTTTAATCAACAAATTGATATAATACCACAATTTAGTGTAATGCTAAGGTGCACTAAATTCTTATTCTACTTGCAATGGTGTAGTCATAATTGACTATGATGTGGTTGCAGAGGCACAGCTTTAACCTCCCTGGCGGTATTCCCGAGTGTGGCTCGGGGTGGATTTTCAGTACCAAGAACGGTAACCCCAAGCCACACTCGGGATTGCATTGCTGGATCCAGGCAGCGCTACTCACCTTGTCCCCTGGATCCAGTGATGTCCCCCGCCGTGTCTGCGGGCTGTGTCTGCCGCCAGATGTCTCTGTGTGCCGGGCTCCGTTCCCTGCGGCCGTCGCGTCGCACGGGGACGGAGACCGGCGGGAAATTCAAAAAGTGAAACACACACAGCACACAGTACACTGTAATCTTATAGATTACATTACTGTATGAAAACATTTCACATCCCCTTTGTCCCTAGTGGTTTGCCCAGAGCCCTGCATGCACTTTTATATAATAAATGTCATTCTTTCTGCCTGGAAACATGAGAATGTCCATAGCAACCAAAAAGTGTCCCTTTACGTCAAAAGTGGTTTCTGATTAGCTAGAAAACTGCGAAAGTAAATAAGAATCATTTGCAGAATTGAGTGATACTGATTTTTGGGGAAATTTATCATCAGACACTGAAAGTGGCAACAGCGACAATTCTGCAACTGAGCAAATTTCAGTGTTTTTGGTTTGATTACATTATTGAATAAATTGTATTACTATTACGTTATTATTTTTGATAATTATTTTTAGTCATTTATTATATTATAATTTATGATTTTATTTTTCAAACTTTTTCATACCCGAGATGTGTACTAGACTCTTGTTTGGACAGATTTAAGTGAGTTATTCCTAAGAATTACCGGCCTACAATATAAAACGCCAAATTTTCATGCAAAATAATCGTACCGCTTTCAGCACCAAAAATCTGAAATAATCACACCGCCAGGGAGGTTAAGCTTGGAGGCTTGATGCAAAAGTTGACCTGGGGCCCCCCTGCTACTAGCCGCTCCTTCCACCACACGCCAAAGATATAATCCAAGTGGGTAAAGAGTTATTTCAGTGCTTCATTTACATATTGAGAGGGTAAATCAAAATATTTTGGAAAAGGGTGCTTACCCCATGCACATCAATCAGAAAATATATTTCTAAAAAATTCCTTGTGCACATGTATAATCAATTGGTAAAAATTTAAGGCAGCATGGCCCCCCTGGAGCATGGGAGGGGTCTCAATTGTGACCCCTGAGACCCCTATTGCTACACCCTTGTATGGTTATATAGCATCTTCCGCTGTGTGTTGTCATATTACAGATGTCCTAAAACAAGTAAATACTTGCTTGTAAAAAACATAGCATATACTTTTTAAATTGCTTTTGTGTATCACTGATGCACAGGTCTGACCAAGCAAAGGTTTTAACTCACCCACTTGCAATTACCTTTTGCATACACCATTGCTCACTGGATATGCAAAGTACGTATGACTTCTTATATACCATATAGCACAATAAATAAAACACCTTCCTAGAAAAATAAAGACGCAAGTTATTTTGTTCCAGATCTTTGGAGGAAAAGTATAAAATCGAATGCAAATGTCAGCATGTAAAGATGATGTTACCAAGCTATTTAGAAATCTACTCTCTAGTTCAACAAATTTTTCATTTAAAAAAAAGAAGCCAGAACAGCGGGCACAGACTGTGAACTGCTGTGACTGCAAAGACATTGTTTAGCTCATACACTTATTCCATCAGCTCTCTTACTCAATCAATGTCATGCATGGCCTAAAATAGCAGTGTTAGCACCCTGTGCTCCTGTACCTCGGCTCAGTTCCTCCTGAACTGAAGCTACAAAGATATGAAAGTATATAGATGTGACACAGCACTCTGTGAGATGATAAGCATTATTTCTTGCCTTGGGCAAACGGCGACTAATGATGCACAAGTAATTCTTTTAAATTTTGCTGATAGCGTCTTCAACTTTTACACTATTAATGGGGTAGTATGAGTTGATATCTATCTATCTATCTATCTATCTATCTATCTATCTATCTATCTATCTATCTATCTATCTATCTATCTATCATTTTATCGATCTATCTATCTATCTATCTATCTATCTATCTATCTATCTATCTATCTATCTATGGTATCTATCTATCTATGGTATCTATTTATCTATCTGTCTATGGTATCTATCTATCTATCTATCTATCTTGGTTTAAACCTCCTAGATCATAATCATCTAATGAAAATTACATTTATATAAAGACACCTTATTATTTCTATTGAGAAATGAGTGACAGCAGAAAAAAGACCAAGTGGTCCATCAAGTCTGCTCCTTTTTTAATTTTTGTTTCTTTTTTAAGCACACCTTCATCATTACATTGACATATAAATTGATGCTTCTTTTACGGTATCTCCACTTGTTTTACCTTCATATCCCCTGCAACCATTTTCAAAAGAGAATGTCATTGGTGGCCATATCGTGCTTGTTCTAGATCTTGTACAACACATTCACAAGTTCAGGCGAGATTTCCCTGGAAAGCACTGGTGACATGGTGCACCTGTGAGGCCAGGGCTACATAACCAGTGCTTCAGGGAAACCTAGAAGTAGAAAAAATGTATGTTTAATAAAAAGCATTTAACAAATGGCTTTTATGATGCAGTGATGCATTAACCACCGATTTGTCTGTTTGGGGGTAAAGGTCTGCTTAAACTTTTTTTATCAAAACAGATCTGTGTTTGTCCCAAGCATGTTTAGGTTCCCTTATGTTGACTGTCTCACTATGTCTGATGGAAGTCTGTTCCAAGCATTTAACTACTTCCCACTTCTGCCTCCTGACACATTGAAGATATAGTAAAGCCTTGTTTTTTTTTTCTTTAAAAATAATAAACATGTCATACTTACCTGCTCTGTGCAGTGGTTTTGCGCAGAGCAGCCTGGATCCTCCTCTTCTTGGCTCCCACACTGGCGCTTCTGGCTCCTTCCTCCTGCCTGGTGCCCATACAGCAAGCAGCTTTCTGTGGGGGCACCCAAGCAGGCGATGCCTCTCAGTGTTAATGCCCACCCGCCGAGAGGCTGCATATATGCATACCATCATCGAGAAGAGGTTAACTATTCTTTGGTAAGGTACTACTTTCTAAGATTATAATCTTAGATGTCTAGGATTTGAACTTTGCTCCTGCTAGTTTGAGGTCATGTTTCCATGTTCTTGATCTTGGCTTTATATTGAAAATAATGCCCTCCTGAACATTACACGTCATTTTCATTCTTTACATTGATGTAGTTGCTTTTCATCTTGCACTTTTATGTCTGGCTTCTTTGATTTTTTAAATCAAAGAATGTCAGAGCTTCCCACAAATTTTGGTTCATCAGGAATTGACTGAAATACACATACTGTATGACCAACCCAAAACCCCTTACAGACTTGACAGGCTCCGTTGGAGTTCACCTGCTCAGCGGGGAATCTGTCCGCTGATCCCTGCTGATCAGGTGGATGGCTGGTGCATGTCTGCTTCACTTATGCAAAGCGGACATAGACGCAGCCCACTCTCCTCTATGGGCGATCAGATGTAAACAGACCACCTGTCCATTTACACCCGAACCAAGCCAAATGGATGGGGAATGGACCCCCATCCGTCTGTTTTTAGTGGATAGGATCGGATCAGATATTAGTGGGTGTCAACAGACATGTCCCTTGACACCTGCCATTCCATAAAGGAGACTAGAGAATCCAATTGGGTCTGCCTGAAAAACTGACAGGTGGACCCAATTGGTCCGCCCACGTGAAAGGGCCCCAAGGTATATCTTAAACTTCAGGCATTGATAAGACCTTAGAATTAAAATGAAAGGTTGTTCAACTACATCATTGAAACTTAACCACTTGGCGCCGACTGTACGCCTGGTCCTTAGTGCAGAGAGGCCGCATAATTGCATGAATTGTTGCCAATGCAACTGTGCTGAGAGCTCGGGCACGCGCGCTCCCGGCACAGTTACCGCCGCCTCACCAAAAGCTCCTGACCACGTGACTGCCATGACATTCAATCACGGCATTCACATGATCTTAAGCCCAGCACCACCTCCCGATGTCATAAACCACTTAAAGGACCGGTTGGCACCGGTGCTAAGAGGTTAAAGGTATTTTTTTATGAACATAAAAAAGCAAAGATCATTTCATGTCACAACAACATTTTAAATAAAATTCCATTCATTGAACTGCAATACAAACAAATGTTAAATACGATCACATTTAAACAGCTGTACATACAAGCAGTGTTGGTTTCATTGAATTGTTCGCCCCGCGATTCAGCTCCATTATTAGCTGAATTGCATCCCATGCTGTGCAATGTAAATGTAATAAAGCATTTTTAAAGTAGATCTAAGCTTAAAGTGAAGGACGTTTAGGTTGGTAAAGCTCATAGTATCATGAACAATAGCAATGTTTTCATAAATACTGTTTTCATACTTTATATTTTCATTTTTTGCTGTTGATCTTTTCCTTTACCATTATAGTAGGTATTTTTTAATGAAAGGTGCACATTCAAAAGATTAAAAAATAACCATGTTAAAGCTTATATGACATTTTAGTGATTTGCTTTAGAACTACTTTGATTTTAACCTCTAACATGCATTTGAAAAGGACAGTTCTTGTTGAAGCTTGTTTGACTGAATAAAGCATTTTTCTGTTACTTTTAATGATAGCACTGACCACAAGCTTTCATTAGACTGCATTAAGATGTTGTATGGCCACACATAGCCAAGGGAAGACATTTCAGCACCTTCATAACCTAAAACTTAGATCAATGGCAGTGGAGAGTAGTGCTGCTTACTAAAATATGAAACATTGTTTGGCAAACATAAGCTAATTTACTGTTTTAAGCATGATTGCCAAGTGTATTGCCTTACAATAACTATCAAAATGGAAAATTAGGGTGCTTGTGCTTTTTTCCTTTTCCCCAAACTATTTTATTCATTTCTAGTTTTACAGAGTTTACTTGTAAGTGTGTTGTTGTTGGCATTGGTAATGCATTGGTATCTACATTGTGCAAGACTACTCAGTGGGAGCTTCTATGGCTTCCTTGGTGGGCTTTCCATTTGTACGTGTACCCAGAAATAACCCCATATGCCCCCTCTTCTGGGCAAGCCTATGCCTTCATACAGGGCCACATGAGAAATAATTGTGCCATGCTTGATGCTGAGGTTTTCCTGGGCAATACTCCTAGTTTTAGCTGTATGCAGCCATGCTAGTGAGTGTTATTGTAACCCTGTTCCTGCCATTGCCTATTGGAATAAATGGGGGGGGGGTTGGATGCCCCCCATTTAAATTATAGCTATGCATTATCTTGTCTGTTCCTATAATCAAAGCTCTGATAACATTAAATGTGATGATATGATATCAATATTAGCTATAAAAATAAGCACAATACTGAAAGAAGCTAAGATCATATTTATTTACAAAGAAAGTAGAACACAAACATAAAATCTAAGAATAGTAATACAGAGCATATAAAACAAAAGATCAGAGATGATACGGTCTGCAAGTCCTTCCTTGGTGTTCTATATGTTGGCTGGGCTCCAGGAGAAAGAGAAAAGAGAGCTTTCATTGCTGGCCTTTGCATTTTGCAACCCTCTGCCCACCCGTGTAGTCCTCTGTCCAATGAGCAAAAAGGCAGTAAACTTTCAGGAAGTATGTTGCTGTCCTCGATTACCACCAGGTGGCATTGCTATATTGCTGTGGAGCCTTTGACACAGGTCAGCATCACAGCCTACATCTGGTCCCTTTGATGTTCTGGTTGAAAGTGAGGGAAGTAGGCACTGTAATCTTCACATCACCAGGAGGTCTGAGCTCAATCTCTCTTATTCCCATACTCCATCGCCAGGGGGTATGTGTGAATCTTCTCCCAGATGAAGAGCACCCTTCTGCTATGCACACCCTGCTGGGTAATCTTGCTCTGCTGGCATTCCAGGCTACCCCAAGCCTTATCCAGGTGGCTTTAGTATAACCAGGTCTCAACAGTCCTGAAATATCTGATATTAAATACATGTTAACTTCCAAACAATTCATTGGTGGACATTGGGAAAGATGCCCCTTACATTGGTGACCAGTAGGAAGAATGCCCCCTCCCCTTACAGTGGTGGTCAGAATTCCACCCTTAATGACAGCTAAAAAACTCATTGAGTATATGTAGCCGCTCCAGAACTATGCAGGCACCAATTAAATAGGAGGTTAAGGAACACCTCTGGAGGAACCCTGGTTGAGAATGGCTGGCCTACCCTGTTGCTGTACAGCCAAATAGCTGTGTTACCAAAGACAAAAGATTGTTTCAAATCTTGTATCTTGTATTTTTCATTATACGCCAAAAAAAACCTAGCAAACTTTGTTTTATTTAACATTAATATTTTCATAGCCATCACATAAATATGTAATACTGGGGGCATGGCACATTTTATTTTGTTCTGCTGGGAATGTCAGAGTAGTTTTCAGAAAGTCTCAGAGGCCTAGCAGCTTTAGGATACGCCTGTCTGTCTGCCTTGGTCTTTTGAGAGCTGGTTCAGTAGTTTAGGTGTTTCTTCACGGCTGTCCATTAGCCCCTGCTGTCATGGCTTCTCTAATTGCTTTCATAATCACTGCTGTGCAGCATACAGCTTCAGATTTCAAATGGTCTACAACTAAGGGCACATTTCCATTGAATTCATTATAAGTTGAAGGAAATGTGCATCTGGATCAGCTTTCTTAGTTCAGTCTACATGGGAGCTTCATTTTTCATACCACCCTTATGCAAACATTTGGTTGCATGCTGACTCTATTGACAGCAGGAGACTGAATTGAAGGTTTAGTAAATAAAGTCTCAGGAAATTAAAAATGTGCAAATGTGGCAAATGTAATGTTTTCAGCTCTGGATATTTGGAGATTATATGTGAAACATTAGAACAGAACACCCACGATGTACTAACCAGAGAAACAGGGGAGGTGAACTTGGACATGTGCAAGTGTCCAAAACTAACAGAGCTGTCTGTACATGCTATGCCGTGAAAGAGACAGGCTGCCCTGCCTGTCCTCTGTGGTAACAAGAACTACAAACAAACATGACTTGTGAACTAACAGAGATATACAGGATTTCTGACAAGTGCTTGTGCTGTGTGCAGCACATACAGGACAATAGACTAATTACAATATAATGCAACTATAACAATATATTTAAGATGAGTATACGTGTTAATTTTTTTTTTCGTTCAACCACCCTGCATCCTCGCAAGTGATGTGGAAGCAGGGATCTCTCCCGCTGCGCTATTGTATTCCTCCATCAGAACTCACCGGTCAGCACTGCAGTCATTGACTGCAGCGGCTGATCAAATGCTGGTTTTCCAGCAGGACCGGTTGACAGAAGCCAGTCTAATGTCCGACTTTTGTTTAATTGAGAGGGGTACACACATATTGAAATATGTCTGGTTCCTGCTGAACTGGCCAAATTTCAATACGTGCTAGTGGTAGGACTGTAATCCAGGCTAAAGCTGCCCAAACATAGATCAAAATTCAGCCGGTTCGGCATGGGGAGTCTCCCCTCCAGTGGTTGCTGGTGCTAAGTTTTTTCGGGGGCAACAAACCCCCCCAGATCCGCACTCACCGCTTCACGGCCCCCTGCACTCACTGCTCCACAGCACGGTCCCCACATTCACTACTCCATGGCACGGTCCCCGCACTCACCACTCCATGGCACGGTCCCCACATTCACCGCTCCACAGCACAGTCCCTACATTCACCGCTACACAGCACAGTCCTCGCACTCACTGTTCCACAGCACGCTCCCCGCACTCACTGTTCCACAGCACGGTCCCCGCATTCACTGTTCCACAGCACGGTCCCTGCCCTCACTGTTCCACAGCACGCTCCCCGCACTCACTGTTCCACAGCACGGTCCCCGCACTCACTGTTCCTCAGCACGGCCCCCGCACTCACTGTTCCACATCACAGCCCCCGCACTCACCCCAAATATTGATTCGCTATTGTCACAAGTGGGTGACACTTGTTGGGGGCCCAAAATGTTTCAAGCCAATTAGAGCCTCAGGCTCTAATCCTGTGCATAGAGAAGAAAAAAACCCCTCATACACACATATGAGTCCGGCGTCCTGCATGCATCCCCGCATGCAAACTAGGGGGGTGACACTAATAAGCTCAAAGTGCAGCGCTATATGAAATGAATAAATCATAAACAAGAAATGGGTAAACAAGGAATCATCCCCGTCCACCGATACAGTGAATACACCTAACCCAATTACTGAATTAGTCAAACAAATCACTGTAATGTGAAACAAAGGAATTAAACAATAAAAAATATTGGCATCAATAAATGAGTCCGTAACCATGGATATTATCAAAAGTTCATATGTAGTCCTTCACCATATAAAGCACAGATGCAGTGACTTGTATTTCCAATAAGCTGTGATACACCAGCATGCACAGTGCACCTTCACCTTAAATAGATGGATACTCTTACCAGAAGTAAGAAGTGTATGCGCATCGATATTGATTATCCAGAGCAAACCGATGGATGTCAACATCAGCACACCTTCCAAAACATCTCTAAATCTGGCCACCCTTCGGAACTGCGAGCTCTACCACCGAGTCTCCCGGAATGGACGGAACCACCAGCCAAAATCACAACGTGCCGGTGCTGAAGCTGTAGTCAGTCCGATCCTCTCCCCGGGACAGGATCCCCGCTCCGCCACCGGACAGCTAGAAAGTTTCCTACAGGAGGCAGCGTGACACCCCTGTACCCCTAATGGACTGGCCGCTCCTGCTCCTCTCTGTCAGAATACAATAGTGCAGGGGGGGAGGATTCCCGCATGCGTTACACATGGATGATTAATATTTGCACTTTTAATTAGCTTTACTTACTTTATCTGTGCCTGGCTCTTAAACATGGGTGTCAAGAGCCAGAGGTCACCTGAAATCTAACAGTCACTAACCTTTTTACCATTCCCATTAAATGCTGAGCTTTGTAATTCAATACTGATCAATGTTATTGTATGCTTTCATGAACTGGGGAACATTTTTTATGTCATATATTGACATGCTTTGCATTATGGAAGCCCATTCACCAAAAAAGTGCATGTACCATTACTGGCAGCACACCGCAACACGTTAGTGCATTGCCGTGTGTTGCACCGGAATGCATATCTGTTGGCAAGATATGTTGGGGTGCTCTTTAGAATGAATGGCACCAAATTGCATCAGTGCATGTGATCCTTTTTTTTAAACTTTCCTGGCACATGGTTGGATATTCAAATTAAAATGTGACTTAATCTTATTTACTAAGCTAAATAAATGTACACTTTGCTAAGCGAACAGTCTCTATCCATTTAGTAAACCAACCCCAGCATGTGAGGCGAGGCTAGTGATAGGCCAACAACTGAGAGCGTTTGACAGCAACAGTTTATTTTACAGATAAAACACTCTAAAGACATGCTGGTAGGTTAATTGGCTCCTGTCTAAATTTGCCCTAGTATATGTATGAATGTGAGGTAGGGACCCTAGACTTTAAGCTCCTTGAGGGTAGGGACTGATGTGAATGTACAATGTATATGTAAAGTGCTGCGTAAACTGACGGCGCTATATATAAGTACCTAAAATAATAAATGTGATTGGTTATACAGGTTTCTCAACAGCTGTGCATTTTGCAACAGTTTATTAAATAAGGCCAATTGATCAGAACTGATACAGGTCTACAAATAATATACACAGGGGAATACTGCATCCTTATCAACACTTCTCATGCAGCCATAAAACTGTTTTCTGTGAGAGAGCTAATAAATTTGATTTGCCTACAACAAGTACAGGCACCAGTGAATCTTTGCTCCAAACTAAATATAAATTGAATAAATCTAATGCCTTTGGCAATTAAAATTATATCCACATGAGCATTTTTCTTGAATGGTTAATATGAAGACAATGCGTATCAAAGTGACTTTGTTTGGCTGGCTCATTAAAAGAATAAATTATTGCACAATCCATTTCATTTGTTAACGGCTAACAGGTGCGTTTATGAAATGTGCCAAGATGTTTTTTTTTTTTTTTCCTTTGATTGGCCGAGAATGCATATTGGATATCTTACAGCTCACATTCTAAAATGAATTAAACAGCTGCAGATAGCACGTGAAATTGTGTTGGTATTCCACATTCCTACTCAGAGTTAGTGTAGACTTTACTGTTTGCGTGTGCTGTGATTGTGGGTGACAGTTTAGAACTATGTAAATATACAAAGTTGCACCTACTGTACATAAAACAGGCACAGGGTTCTAGGGCAGCTACAATGTATGGTAGAATGTTGTTAGAAGAAGAGAAAAAACACAAATCCATCTGATTTCAATTTATTGTTGTACAAAGCTGCTCATACAGGTAAGGGTCAGGCTTCTACCTCCCTTGCTGAAGCTTAAAACCCAAAACTGAGAAACTTTTAAAATGATCCCTTGCAGTGGGGTTGTACCACATTACAAAGGTTACTTGCTTGTTTAGGTATATGGGATATAGAAAAGAAGATCTACTTACCCCCCTCCTCCACTCCACCACGCTCATAGACCGGTCCCTATGGCATTGTCTCTCCCATGTTTCAGCGGTGTCAGGTACTGACGTCATTAACACCATATCACCACATTTGAGGTGATAACGCGGAGGTACAGTCCAACACTGGAGCATGGGGAAGCGCCATCTGCCGGGTAAGTGCAAAAACTCTCCCCAGACGAAACAAATAGTTAACCCTTGCAGTGTGGGCGCTTTAAGGAGGAAGTAAACCCTGATGGGGTTTACTTCCTCTATATTCCCCTGCAAAGTAGAAACATAATGGGCTACTATGCATCCCATAGTAGCCAATTATGTATCACTTACCTTCAAACGAAGCCTGCGACGTCCAGGGATGTCCCCTGTGCTGGCAGCGTCCATCTTCAGCCCCTCTTCCTTCCGGGGCCGCTACTCCGGCTCTGTGAATGGCCGGAGTCGCGTGACGTCACTCCCGCGCATTCACATGGGAGCCGCCAGTCACGGCACGATCACAGTGAAGAAACGGCATGGAGGTGATACGCTATGTCCACAGCACCACCCTGGTCCAAAACACTGGTAATATAGTCAAAGAATTTAATCAGATTTGTCGGGCAGATCGTGCCAGACAAATCTGATTGAATTCTTTGACTATATTACCAGTGTTTTGGACCAGGGTGGTGCTGTGGACATAGCGTATCTTGATTTCAGCAAGGCATTTGACACAGTTCCACATAATGATCTGATACAAAAGTTGTACAAGCTGGGACTTAACCCTTGGGTGGTTCAGTGGATATGCAGTTGGTTAAAGGATAGATCCCAGAGTGTGGCTGTAAATGGGGTTCACTCAGAACAGAGACCAGTCACTAGTGGGGTACCACAAGGCCCTGTACTGGGTCCTGTTCTATTTAACCTTTATGTAAGTGATATAACTAAAGGTTTGTTGGGAAATGTATGTTTCTTTGCTGATGATACAAAGGTGTGTAATAGGGTTGATATCCCTGGAGGTGTCTGTAACATGGAACATGATTTGGCATTGCTGGAAGATTGGTCAAAGCAGTGGAGACTGCAGTTCAATATTTCTAAATGTAAAATAATGCATCTAGGGAAAAATAATCCGCTTAGAGAGTACAGCATTGGGGGTACAGTGTTAGCCAGCACTACAGAAGAAAAAGATTTGGGGGTGCTTATTTCAGATGATTGCAAAATGAACAAACAGTGTGAGCAGGCAGTGGGAAAAGCAAATAGAATTCTGGGATGTATCAGTAGAGGGATCACCAGCAGGAGGAAGGAGGTTCTGATTCCTCTATATAAATCTTTAGTGAGACCTCACTTAGAATACTGTGTCCAGTTCTGGAGACCACACTTACAAAAAAGATAGAACGAGTTCAGAGACGGGTAACAAAAATGGTGAAAGGTCTGGGGGATAAAACATATCAAGAGCGACTTCAGAAACGTAATATGTACAGTCTGGAGGAAAGAAGGGAGAGGGGAGACATGATTGAAACCTTTAAATACATTAAGGGGGTGAATAAGGTTCAGGAGGGCAGTCTTTTCAATATGAAACCAAAATCAAGAACACGGGGACATGACCTCAAACTAACTGGGGGGAAGTTCAAAATTAATCTTAGAAAGTATTATTTTACTGAAAGGGTGCTTGATGATTGGAATAAACTACCAACAGAGGTTGTGAGACAGTCAACAGTAAATGGCTTCAAACATGCTTGGGATAAACATAAATCTATAGTCAGACAACAAGGTTAATGTAAAAAAAAAAAAAAAATTATAAAAAAAAAAAAAAAATTAAAAATAAATAAATTAAAATGGGCAGACTTGATGGACTACTCAGTCTTTTTCTGCCGTCACTTTTCTATGTTTCTATGTTCTATGTTTCTAGGTGTGCATGTGCCGACATGACATCGGTACAGCTAGTACACTGCATATCTCCTGAACCGTGCAGGTTTGGGAGATATGCAGGGCACCTACAGGTAAGCCTTATTATAGGCTTACCTGTAGGTTAGAGTGGTTGTCACGAGTTGACAACCACTTTAAGTTTCCTGGAGTTGGACTTTAGACTTGAGCAGTCCACATCCCTGCATGATCTTGACTTTCATCACATCTGTCAAGTACCATGCAGTGGGATCATGTCTGGGAAAAGCATGACCATGTACATAGCTGCAATCATCATGCAATCAGATCTGTTAAAGTGGAACTCAAGGAGAAATTAAAGTGAAGATTTTTGGTATTTTTGGAACATTTAGAAACATTAATTGTGTTTAAGCAGCACCTCCTGAGCCTACAGCCTCATAGCTGTATATCTGCAATTTGAGATCTAAGGCACAGCTGCCTCTAACTGCTGGCCTCAGGGTATTTGAAGTGAGATTTGGTGAAGGCACTACTGTGTTGCTTATTGCTTTCCTACTTGAAGGCTTTATCAAGTGGAAGTAAAGTCTTGCCGCTGACAACATGTCCACCTTCACATAGAGACACAGCGCAGAACAAGCCATAGTAAGTCATTAATGGGGAAAAGATCAGTTGCAGGAAGATCACATACTGATGATTTGCTCTCTGCCTGCCTTTTTTTGTAGCACCACTTCTACCATTCATTTCTTCTTTAAGCTACCAAAATGATATCACAATTTGGACATTTCATCACCCTATACTCAGGACAGACACTAGACAAATCCAAACTTAGTTAGGCAACAATTGTCTTGTATACAGGCATAGCTGGTCTGTCATTTGCAATGCATTGAGTAGCTCTTATACAGTCAGGTCTGCATGTTAGACCAGTCTTCTCAAACTTGTAACTCCAGGGTAACCCTTGCTTAAACCAATTCATTTGTGGCCAGTGGCAGAATGTCCCCCTTACAGTGGTGGTCAGAATGCCACTCTTACAGACAGCTAAATAGATGATCAGTGTCATGCAGCAGGCTCCGCCAAATGGTGTTGAGCCCCAGAACTATGCAAGCACAATCAGGTGGGAGGTCAGACAGCCACGGCTCAGGGAACCCCTAGTAAACTCTGGAGGAACCCTAGGATTCCACAGAACCTTGTTTAAGAATGGCTGTGTTTGACAAATCATTGTCCACATCTTGCAATGTGGCCCTATAAGCTAGTCACACGTAGCATTTACAATAAATAAATTAATTATATTCATGGTCTCCTCTTTCTACCCATAGGCGATATTATTATTATTATTTGGTAAATGCAGTTATATACATATTTCCTGAAGCCAATACTGGATGCATATTTGTGCTTTTCATTTACTTATATTTATCCCTCAATATTTTATTGTTTTGCTTTGATTATTACACTGTTTCTGAGCTGATGGTCTAACTTACCATATAGCAGCAAAGGTACCCTTTTGTATGCCACCCTGTGTCAAGTACCTCTTGTAATATGTGATTCCATCTCATTGATTGCTACGGATACTACATTTTGCATTTCACTTTGCGCTGCTTAGTTGAATAAGCCTATTATTGTAAAGTTCTTTAATTAAGAAGAAAATTCCAAAAATGTACTCAAAAGCTGGAATTTGTTACAGGATGAGTAGATGACGTCCGTCTACCCATAGGTCAAAGTTAGGCACTGCTGGCCTCAACAATTTACATGCTTTGTTTTTAATTAACAGGGAGAATTTGACCTCGCTATTACATTTATGAAAACATGTCTGACTGTCTTAATCTAGCTGAGCTATGTATCTGACTTGTAATTCAGACAGCAGGCTGGCCTGCCTAATGTTGTTTTCATTATTGCAGTTTCCTCGTTCTGTCTCCCCTCATTTCATTACATCAGTTCAGAACCTCTGTTTGTTTCACTCCCTGCCAACACGTTCCGTTCCTTCACTGTCTATGACATCATTTCTTCCTGAAAGAACCAAGGAGTAGGAACATATCTCAGGATCAAAGTGAACAAATATGCCTGAATGTTTTCACATTCTAAATATGGTTTTTACTGTATATGGCTGTTATATCGTACATATTAACTCTTCTTTACGTAGTTAAAGTGGTATTAGAGCTTTGTTTATTTATTTATTTTTAAATAGCAAACATGTTATACTTACCTGCTCTGTGCAGTGGTTTTGCACAGAGCAGCTCCATTCCTCTTCTTTTAGGGTCCCCCGTCGGTGCTCCTGGCTCCTCCCCTTCTAGCAGTGCCCCCAGAAAAAGCTGTTTGCCCTGGGGGCACCGCTGCGTGCTCGCTCTGAAGCCATTGCTCTATGTGTCCTTGGCCCTGCTCTCTCCTCATTGGCTCACTGGCTGTGATTGACAGCAGTGGAAGACAATATGCTCCCGCTGCTGTCTCAGCCAATGAAGAGGTAGAGTCCCGGGACAACCGAGGCAATCATGAACATGTGGGCGCTGGTCGCCCTCGTATAACAGAAGGTGACGACAGTTAGTGTCGGTCACTCGGTTACTCCTCTCTCGTCCCGGTTCCTGTGTATCTCGTTACCGAAGTCTCGCTCGTGCGTCGCCACGGGGGTCCCGTTTGTCGAAAAAGACCCCCGTGACGATCTTCCCCTCCTCGGTCCTCGTGGCTGCCCCCTGGGATTTTCTTCTCCTTACCTCGACGAGACACGTTTTGGTGACGTGTCTCGTCCATTCATATTGTACAAACGATAAATTTTTATTTATTTATTTGTTTCGAGATTATG
>BLSH010309054.1:551823-581211 GCA_018402905.1 Glandirana rugosa
AGTAAAGTCCGCTAAATTTTGCTTTTCATACATTCCGGTTGTACGACTTCTCTTACTGGGAACTAGAGACACCTTCGTCACCAGGGAGACGTCTCTAGTTTGTAGGGAGGACAACCCAGTCTGGATATCGAAACGTTAGTCGTTGAGAGAACAAAAGACGACTAACCTGTCGAGATCCCGCCTCATTCGTCCCGTACAACCTGGAGACATCTCTCTGGCAACGAAGGTGTGTCTCTTGTTCCTGGAATATATATCTTGGATCCGCCGAGTAAATCCCGACAACATCGTAGAGACTGTAAAATGACATCGGGGATATGTCGGGTAACCTTGACAATGGGTCTAACCTTGACTCTAAACAATAGAATAAATAGTTTTTGAGACTGACGTACCGTTAATATATTTTACATATTCCTAGTGATGCAGCGGAAGTTTCACTTTTGGGTGGAACTTCGCTTTAAGGTGAAAGTCATCTGTAGTGATCCTTATACATTTTATATAATTGCCATGCAGTCAGAGTTTTTGATAAATAAGATAACAAATCTCAGTTCCAATCTGGGTAACAGTTCCAATGGGCTGTATAGGGGCTACAGTAAAATGTCAGAGATGCTACAACAGCCCTAAATGAGCCGCCTAGGTTCTATATATAAGGTCCTTGTTCTCTGTGTGGAAGCAACGGTCTCTCTACAGAGGTCCAACATGCCCTGCTTACTCCGCCCTAGAGCTGTCCAATCAGCAGAAAACAAGAGAGTTGCTGATTGCAAAGCTATAGGTCTGACCCAACAGGAGGGATGTTTGATCTCTGCAGAGGGACCACTGCTTCCACAGAGATCAAGGGTCATTCTCTTCAGCATGTTGGCCTTACATACTTTTCGTTTTAAATCGCCTGAAATGAATTCAGCTGATTTGAGTAGTGCTGAGTGGTACAGTAAATTAGGCGTTAAATCCAATATGCTAAGACACAAAATTATATCAATAATCAATACCAGGATTGAGATCACCAAGTACTAAACATTGATGGGTGACAGTGTCCACTATGTAAGTTGAACACATTTTAGTTTTAAGAATATTTGTATGATTTTCTAATCTTTAGTGGGGTCAAAATCAATGTTTGTTTTCAACCATAATTCTTAAAAGCAGGATGGTATTTCTTTTTATGAACAAAAGAATATCTAACAGTGTATGTGGTTTTCCTCCAAGGAATTACTTTCATTCCAAAATCAAATGTTAAAAGCAAACAAAATTACAAAGGTGCTTTTGAATGATATTTGTTAAGTCATCAAATGTAGAATTTTCATATGAACATTCGTATATAAGTTTGTTTGAAAATCTAATAGTCTATGGCCAGCTAACCATAAAACCTTAGATGAAAATAAAATAAGAGATAAAATAAAGTTTCACACACCTTCATATTTTGGAGTCACTAAAGAAAAGAGGAGCACCTTTAACCACTGGAAGATTTACCCCCCTTCGTGACCCGGCCATTTTTTGGGATAAGGCACTGCATTATTTTAAGTGACAATTTTGTGGTCATAATACACTGTACCCAAACTTATGTCCTTTATTCCTACAAATAGAGCTTTCTTTTGGTGGTATTTGATCACCTCTGCGTTTTTTATTTTTTGTGCTATAAACACAAAAACACACAATTTTGAAAAAAAAAAAACAATAGTTTTTAATTTGTTATAAAACATATCCAATAAAAATGGTACAAAATGTAATCTCTTAATAAATTTAGGCCAATATGTACTCTGCTACATGTTTTTGGTAAAAAATATTCCATTAGGCATATATTGATTGGTTTGCACAAAAGTTTTAGCGTCTGCAAAATATGGGATATATTGAAATTTTTGTTTATTTATTTTTTTACTAGTAATGGTGGCAATTAGCGACTTATAGCGGGACTGCAATATTGCAGCAGACATTCAGACACTAACTGACACTTTTGTGGGAACCAGTGATACTAAAACAGTGATCAGTGCTAAAAATATGCACTGTCACTGTACAAATGATACTGGCTGGGAAGGGATTAAGCATCTAGGGCAATCAAAGGTGTAAATGTGTGCCTAGCCAGTGTTTTGGTGTACTTTAGGAGGTGCTTTTACTAGGAGAAGTAATGGATTTTATTCCCTGCTTCGCTGGGAAAGAATATATGTTACTTCCCCACTGCCTTGTTTACATAGTAAATTCATGATGATCGCCGGGTGCTGGGGGTAATCCATTGGCTGGCACTGGGTGATCAACAACTGCTGTGTTTAATCACAGCATGGCCGGGTCGCCGGCACCCCTTAGCCAGAAGTGTCAGATCACAGACTAGGTACACGATCTGGCGCAGCCGAGCTGCCTAGGTTATATGGTCGACAAGAGGTTAAGCTGGGTATACACTAGTAAATTTCCATTTAACGTTTTTTGTTGTAAGAATGTTAGTTTGTTTTTCTAATAACTAGTGGGGTAAAATTGATGTTAGTTTTCGACAGCAGTGATGACAAAATTTGAAGGAGCAGGATGGAATTTTTTTTTCGAATGTACGAATTTCTAACAGCGTATGTGGTTTTCATTTGGTAAAGCCCATTGATTCCAAAATGAAATGCTAAAAGCAAATGAAATCTAGAACCAGAGGCGTTGCTAGGGGGTGGCTATTGGGGCTATAGCCCCGAGTCTGGGGCCCATAGCCCTGGGTCTCTTACAGGGTGGGTGCAGTTCTGCAATTAGCAGGTATGTCCCGGTCTGGATTGCAGACTGTGTGTATATATATATATATATATATATACACACACACACACATACATACATACATACACACACATGTATATTTATTACTATTATTATTTATTTTATTACATGTATGCCCGCTCAAGCGTATGTCTTTCTTTACTTCGCTGCTATGGGCTCTAGCCCCAGATCTTTTGTAGACCTAGCAATGCCCCTGTCAAGAAAAACTACTTTCGAACAACATTCTAATGCCCTATGAACTTTCTGAGAATTTCTGTACAAATTGCAGTTTGTAATTCTGCTGCTATTTACCTAGTTTTAGTTTTGGCAGCCTGTGTACCCAAGCAATCCAGTCCAATTAAAGAATATTCATCCACACAAAAACCGCAGAACCCGAGAGACTTTGTCTCTCAATGCCATGTGCACAAATTACTACTCAGCATGACTTATTTCATTAGATATGAACCAGGGAAGAGGTCCCAGGATGCTGCTGGAGCTGTCTCTGTTTTGTTTCTACATGAGATGTAGACATCTCCCATTTCATGGACAGTAGATTGTAGGGTTACCTGGTTGTACTGACTGATTTCGGCTGCCGCTATTTTTATTTTAGAATGTATTCTTATTTAAACAATAGTTATCAACAAAATAGCAAAGGGTAGTCGTTAGCTCTTAGTTTATATTATTTGCCATTTGTTTATAGCATTCCTTTGTATCATTGTGTCACATAAACTTTTTTTGATGAGTTATGTGTTTATAAAGTGAAAGCCAGCCTACGTTCCGCACACAGCTACTACATATGGTTAGGATTTTAATATTGAATGGTGTAAATAACCCTCTGTCTTTCTGTTTACACAATAGTCAGCAGTCATGCAAGGCATTCAGACTCAGTTTATAAAATGAATGTTATATTTCGGTAAGAGGCTTAGCGTTAGGCATCCATTTACACCCTGGTGCCAAAATGACAGTTAGAATGCGCCATACAGGGCTACACCTTAAAGTGTTACTAAACCCAGGACCCTGCATTCACTATATCTGGCCTCCCACAGTACACAGAACAGAGAAATGCAATTATTTTAGTAAATATAAACTGCCTTTTCTCATCAGCAGTATATAGCAGCCCTGTTCCTAGTAAAGCTTGTAGGAGGTTTCATTCTCCCCTGACCCTCTATCTGGACAGTGCCAATTGGCCCTGTGCTGATCACATGCACCCTCCCAAGAAAAAAAAACACCTCTCTAGCAATACACACCAAACTGAGCATCTGCAGCCCGTCCCCTGGCTCTGTAAATATGTTTTGTCACGGTTATGTGACAGTTTACGCTTTTTAGTTTTTTTGTGCGATATGTGTAAAGAAATATTACACAAACACCTAAAAGTATAACATTTTATTAAATATTGACATATATAGTGACAGAAGTACAAATGCAATAATATCAAAAGAATATATATATATATATTAGGGGGACTCAAGTCGCCTGACAAGTCTTCTATTTGTGAACCACCCGGATGTCTTGTCAGACCTGTCTTTGAAACCCCAAATTACATTTTTAATTAGTAGATTAGTCCAGTTATCCTTCATGCAGCAGAGTTATGTAGCAACATATTGTGGTGTCTCGCTCATTACCGCCCAGCCCGCTGCCCGCCTCTCTCCTCTCTCCTCTCCGGCAGACATCAGCGGTGGATTCCTCAGCCCTGCCCGTTGACTGTAGCTGACAAATCAGAAGAGAGGTGGGTGGGGCGGAGGAATCCACCGCTGACGTCTGCTGGAGACAAGAGAGGAGAGAGGCGGGCAGTGGACTGGGCTGTAACGAGCGCCAAGAGAGACACCACAGTATGTTGCTACATAACTCTGCTGCATGAAGGATAACTGGACTAATCCACTAATTAAAATGTAATTTGGGGTTTAAATGACAGGTCTGACAATTGGAAAGAAATGAGACACCCCACACCCACCCATTGACACCCCACACCCACCCACTGACACCCCACACCCACCCACTGACACCCCTCACCATCCACTGACACCCCTCACCACCCACCGACACCTCTGTATCCTAATCGGAATCAAATCGAATTGTGAGGCCAGTGAAGATGCGCACCCCTAATATATATATATATAAATATACTTAGCTGCAGGTAGACTTTAGATGCTCTTCCACAGGTCCCCACACCACCTTTCCAACGGGATTTGGCAGGCGATGAGGGCAGACGTGCTTCTCAACGTTCTGTTAGAGGACTAGCTTGTTCAAGTTTGGGGTGTGGTAGACAGTGGACAGTGATTTCACCTTTTAAGGGGGATAGTGGGCTTGGTCATCCTGCATTCCTCAAGCCTTAACATCAGGAAGGTACAACTATACATATGACCTTATATGGCTCCTTGATCAGGTCTTAGAGGAGGCTTCCCTTAACATTAGTGAGCTATAAGGAAGGGACAATATGGTTTCTCCATCAAAATATCAGGTTCGTTTTTGGAGACAGTGGAAGAAAACAGAATCAAACAGCCTTTATACACAATGGAGAGGATTAACCCCTTAGGTTCCACAGTGAGTAAAACAAGCATGCTTTACTGCATATACTGACTGATTTTACTGTTGTGGGTTTAGTAACACTTTAAATTTATTTAGGACAGATTCCTAACAAAGGAGCGTCAGTCCAAGGATAAGATCACACTCCATTTAGGGGTTAAAAGGTATGCAAACCCAAAAGATAAACTTTAATAAATATTTTATGAAATTGGAGAACACCCTATCTGGTGCAGTTGTGCATAGTAACCAATCAGCTTCTAGGTTTTAGCTAGGTTCACATTGGTGTGGGAATAAAATGGTGTGAGTTCAGCTGAACTGAGCACCATTTCATTCCCGCATGTCAGCCCCGACTTCAGGTGCGATTTCAGAGACATCTGTGCCGGTTGCTGCACAGATGTCAATTGAAATCCCACCTAAAATTGGCAAAAGTAGTACAGAAACTACTTTTGGAAACCGGTGCGGTGCTGCAATTGCAGCGTCTCACCAATTCGGACGGTGCCATTACCAGCAATTGCCGCCGATTTGGCATGCGATTTGACATGTCAGATTGCATGCCAAAACGCACCAATGTGAACCAGGGCTTATTGTCAAAGCTTGATTGGACAAGCTGAAGTAAGAAGCTAATTTATTACTATGCACAGCTGCACCAGATTCTTTGTGCACCAGTATTAGTAAATACCCCCATAGTAATTACCAGCTGATTATGTCATTTTCTTTTGTGTCTTTGGACTTCCTTTGATAAGGTGACAATGCTAAACACAGGCTACTAATGTTGTAGTAGCGTTTGGACCCTCATATACTTACTGCAGCTGTAGAGCTGCAGGACACCTTGCCTATGCATGATGTGCCTGCAAGGTTCTGTTGTAAGCCAGTGCTCCAAGGATGCCCGGGACATGAAGTCGTGGAGCCTCCAGTCACTTCACCAGCAGTGACAAGCCCCAACCATAGAAGTTTGCAGGGCTGTAATTTGCAGGAGCAACCAAGATGTAAACAAACATGGAGGCCACAGCCATTGGATCAAGGTAGGTATACATATGTGGAGATGAAGGGTGGGTGAGGTTAGGTCAGGCCAAAGGCGCCATAAGGATAATTGCACTTATCCTTTAAATGTTGGGGGTATGGGCTTAGAGCTTGTTTTAGGGGTTGGTTAAGTGTTGGGAGCCTCCAGCTGCCCATAGATGGATTGAAATTGAGCCAGTTCAGCAAGGACTGGCCGAATTGCGAGCCATCTATGGCTATTCCTGCTCTACACAAGTTGATCTAACAAATGAATTCTGTTGAATGTGAATGTTGTCAGAATACAATAGCACAGGAGGATTCCTTCATCCAACTCACTTGTGTGGATAATGGCATCCATTCACTTTTGTTGATCAGCCCACTGGTTGATTGAAAAAAAAAATGAATATCTATGGCCAGCCTTAGCCGTAAAAGTACCAGCACCTTTCAGTACTGAAAATAAATGTATCATAGTGAATAACATGCAGGACTATGTGAAGAAATTAACATTTTTCTTCTTGCCTAAAAATTTTGGGTTCCATAATCCAAAAAAAGCTTGCCTTTTCTGCTTCTTGTAATCAGCATTGTCTGTTTAGTTTCTATCACCTGATATGTCATTGTGTCTTCACCTCCCCACATATATAGAATAACATGATATGGCAATTGTGGTGTATTCTGCACATTTGAACAAGTTTTACATCGTTAAAATGTTTGTAGAGCCAAAACTTTATTTTTTTTATGGAATGGGTAAGGGTTAAAACCCCTAGTAACCATTCTCTTTGGTACAAAAAGAGATTGGAAATCTCAGACTTTAGAGTTGACACAGGAACAGGAGGGGAGAGTAAATCTTATAATGGGAACACCTGTCCAGTGACAACTGTCTAAGAAGGGATTTACTCTGGCTTTGGTATGATTTGCTCAGTGCCATGCCTTGATAATGCTTGGCACCCTGTGTAACAGCATCATTGTGCATCTTGCTATATTAAAATGCAGCATAGCACACTGAAAACATGCGATTCGTCTTGTATTGAATTGCATTGTAACTGTCACTTCTGCCTTCATTTTGTAAAGAGCTGTGCAAACTGTTGGCGCTATATAAATTCTGTATAATATTTCACAGTGACTTACAGAGCACATAGAAATATTCACATTACCCAAGCCTTAGGGTGGAGGACATTATAATGTCCTCACCACAATCTTAGGGCTTGTTCACAGCAGCCACTGTTGTGTGGTGCGAAGGGGTTGAGATCAGCACGGCGGTGATGCAGTGAGCTCGGCGCAATGCACCATTTCCTTTCTTTTTTTAAAAAAATTAACTTTTATGAGATGTCACACAGTAATTTCATACAGTTTAATTGCTATCCACACATGGATTTCCTCGCACTGCACTGCATTGATAAAAAAGTACTGGACGCAGTACGTTTTTCAATGCACCATGTCTGCATCACACTGCAACGTAGTGGAGAAAACTGGGCACAAAAGAGCCAAGCCATTTGGGACTGAGCTGGAATAGCCACCCAACACAGTCCTATTGCTGGTGGTGTGAAAATACATAAATACACACTGTAGGGCTGGTTATTGTTAGAAACCAGTTAATGTATCATTTTATGTGAAAAATAAAGTGTTAATACTGCGCAGGTGATGGATCAATGCGTTATAACAAAAAAGCTGCTAACAATCACACAACAGAATAAATTGTGTAAATAATATAACTAAAATAAAATAATATAAATAATATGTAATTTATAATTTTACCATGTGATAAAACTGGAGCTTCTAGAGGAATCCCATTTAAACATGGAAAGAACACGCACATGACATGCTGTTGTAACCACATTAAAAGGCAGAAACAGAGAGGTTGACTATCATAACCAACAAAATGGCCACATTGCACAGTAATCATCTCTCCCCTGTGATTTGGCTGATGTATTGTCTATGTTTAAAAGGGCACTTACAGTGTTGCATAATCATTAGGGTTGGTAATGATGAAAATGTGACCCTTTATATCTACTGAATTTATAAAACTTTGTCACAGATATATGCTTTGCAGTGAAGGAAACTGAAGGACATCTGGTATTGGTAGCATGAAAGCATTTGCTTCCTTCTTTTTACTCTTCTAACCGCAAGAAACATCTCAAGAGCTTATAAAAATGGATGATGAAGAGGTTTATTTCAGCTACTCCTCAAGTGCTTGAAGTGTCGTGATTAGCACTATACGTTTTGCCTGCTTATGATAACCAAGGTTAGCTTGATTGAAATTTGAATTAAATTGCTATAGGCAAAAAAATTATGATAAAAAAACCCCTCTGAGCTGCTTTATATTTTAATTCAAGTTTATATCTCAAATGGTAAGTGTGAGCTAAAGAATTCAAATTGCAGTAGCTCCAGAATAGCTGACTTGTAATTGCCATTTTCCTTAATCTGTAATGGTTGAATGGGCCAAACATTATACACAGAACATTTCTATAAAGCCTACCTGCTACACGCCACAAACACAACCTCACATTACTGCTATACCACTTATCCACCCAATTCAGCCCATCAACTTAAAGGGTTAGTCCGCCCAAAACATATTTTAGTATGTGCAGGAGAGTTAAACCTTCCATCTCTAGTGGCCTGTATGCCCTTTTGTAACCATCAAGGGGGTCTTGATTTCATTTTGAATTTTTCATTTATTTATATTAAGGCAAACACAAAAGAAAAAGTGGCCAACCCCACAGTGGGTAAGAGCACTTTCCCTCTTGCAACAGTGGTTGAGTGAAGCCTTGTGCTACAGAGAGAGAGAGAGCATACTGCACATGTGCTGAATTCAAGGGGGCCCAAGCCTTTATACCTGTGGTGCTGGGAGCATGCTCAAAATGGTCAGCCTGTCTGGTCATATAGACCAGGGCTCAAAATTTCAAGTCCGGAACTACTAGCCAGGCCTTAAAGGGATTGTAAAATCAGAAGGTTTTCATTTTATCTTAATGCTGTCTATGCATTAAAATAAAAAGCCTTCTGTGTGAAGCAGCCCCCCTCGGCCCCCGTAACATGTACCTGAGGTCCCTCTCTGTTCAGCGATGTCCACGGCTGCAGCTGCTGTCAATTAAAGTTGGCTAGCCAATCAAGAGAGGGAGGGAGCAGGGCCGAGTCGGGGTTCTGTGTCTGAATGGACACAGGGAGCTGTGACTTGGTTTGGGTGCCCCCCTAGCAAGCTGTTAGGGAAAAAAATGAGATTTTGCAATCACTTTTAGGCTCCATGCACACTGAAGCTGATAAACAATCATTTTTTGGCGCTTTTTTAACAGCCCACAAACGCCCCTCTATGTTATCCTACATGTCCATGCACATATGGACGTTTATTGTCATTTATCAGCAGTGGCGTTGATGGGCTGTTGTCTGCCCTAAAATCCTGTTCAAGAGTCGTTCTGACCACAAAAAAACGCTGAGAGCTTAAAAACGCTCAAAAATGCTCATAAACACTGAAAAATGCTAACACCCAAAAACGCTCAAAAATGCTGACGCGTAAAACGCTGATAAAAGCTGAAAAACTCAATACAAAGCTACTGACGTTTTTAGAACTTTTTTTAACATCCAGTGCGCATGAAGTCTAAGAGTTACTCGCCACCGGTTGTCCCACCCCTAATTCCGCCCTTAAACATGCCCTCGTAAATTATTTCATGAAATGACACTGTTAAATATTTTATGCAGAATTAAGTTTGGAAAATACATTACAAAAGCAACTTTAACAATATTAACATAACGCATATTTCATTGATCTGACTGTGATAAATAAAATAAGGATAAAATATGACTGGCTACTATAGGCACTCTACACATCATTAGTGCCTTGTTAAGTAAACAGATTAATGCTATATTAAATAAAGCATTAAAAAATGTAAAACCAATGAATGACACTTTCACTGATTTAGGATGCAGAGAGACTTACAGTGGAACACAGCACTAGACAGGGGAACTGGAGCTGCCAAAGTTAGCTTTTCCTATTAACAAGCTGGTGATTGGTTGCTAGGCGGTCCGAGCAACCAATCACCAGCTTGCTAAAAGGAAAAGTAAACTTTGGCAGCTCCTGCCTGTCCCCCATCCCTGCTCCTCCCCCACCTCATTTTCTTTGCTGACTCCTGCTGTATGCCAGGCCCTGCTAAGAGAATGACAAGGGGGGAGGCTGGAAGGAGAATCGGCTCCCATTCAACCCCGCCTGCTGGCGGCATCTGCGCCCCCCTCCCTTCAATGCGGCACCACACTCGCCCTCAGCTTATTTCCACTTGCCTAATGCGAGCAGGTGAGTGCAAATTTTGAGGGCTGATCTAGACAGTATATGGGGAAGGTTGCCCCCCTGGGAGTCTTTGGGGACATGTTTGGGAGAGGCTTATAAGCGACCCACAGGTATGCCATCGAAAAGAAGCGTAATTTATCTAACCTAAGCAGTGTTTAGTAATATATGGGGGACACCGGAGTGCATAAGCAATATTTATTGTAAAGGTGAACCTTTGAATAAAGCAAATGCAGGAGGCCCAAGTGAATGAGAGTGCCCACAGCTACATGTCTTATAGAAATTCATGTTCTGACTCAATCTTTGCCATAATTGTACAAGCATAGGGCAGTAGGGACTCCCATAACTTGTAAGCCAAGCCAAAATCAATGATTATTTTATAAGTGAAAGTATGGGGCTCGATGCTGCTTTGCTGACATAATGTGGATCCAGCTGACACAGGTTAAGACCTTTTCTGTAAAAATGCCTGTGGCCACAACATCACCGTACAGTGGTAAATTAAGCATGGATCTGCAAGTATCACGCTGGCATGTGCCCTTATAATAACTGTGAATCTGCTAGAAGACTGGAAGTACTTACAGCAGGGAACCTGTTTACTGATGTATTTTTCAGGGACAAGAAATCATGTAATAATACAGTGAATGCTTCACTAGAATTGAAGAGATTTAGCTCAGCTCTGTGGATTTTCTGACTCTTTTTGGAATTAAGAAGTCTACCAAGGGCTGTTTTGAAGGAGAGTACTGGCATCAGGAGGCCCATAACTGATTGCAGCTGTGTTTATTTTCTTGGATTTTGACTCTTCTTGGCTGAAATCCATTGCTGAGAAATGAAATACTTAAAGATGCAGTTCATTTCCTACAGGCTTCCATAGAAAATTAGGTCACTTTGGTATTTATTAATAGGGAGCATTGGTTTAATGGTTCCTATAACTGTAAAAATATATTTCAATATATTAATGCATTTTATCACTAAATATCATAAATACAAAATAAAATTTCAGTTTCAATTTGCTCGATTTGTAAATGTGAGAGCTGGTTGCTGTCCAAATCCTGCAAAAGTGTTACATGGCATAGGTAAGTATAAGGAAATGCAGGGTCACAGGAGAGGCAGTCAGGGCCATGCCCAGCTAACCAATTCCAAAGCTTCCTTTCTTGCATTGCTAGGCTCACAAACCACCCACCCACATCCTCATGGTGACAGATGCCCTTTTAGAACCAACAGCCATGTTTTGCAGGCTCCATTTCCCATTTGGCTTTCATTTTCAATGCAATCTCACATTGTAGGTGTCCTTGGGGAAGCACAAAAAATCAGTGGCATAGGGCAGCCTAAATGTATCAATTCATGTTGGCAGGGTGGGATGTGGACACCAGGAAAGGCAGAAGTGTGTGTTGATCCATTTGGCTTGGTACAACTGTCAGTCGGGGATTGTTAAAAATGCCTGCAAGGTTTCCAAACTGAAGCTCAGAATTTAGTTTTAGAACAAACCTTGCCATTTTAGGTACCTTCAGGCCCCCAGTATTTGAACAGTTGGAAGATACTTCCTGCAAACAAGTTAATATTGTGTTAGAGTAATTAAAGTTAATTTAAAGCAAAGTTCCACCCACAAATACATCTTTATATAGTTCAAATCCACTATGCATGATGAATCACCTTTGGAAATTTTTTTTTTTTATACTCACCCTAAGTGCCCTGTTGCTATGTGGTCCCTGTAATCTTCCACTTCCTTATCCATGGCACTCCACATCACTTCCTGCCTCGCCTGGGCTCATGGGAGATGTGAGTCATCATTTCCCATGAGTAAGTGGGCATCCCTGAGCTGTAAAATCGCGTTATTTCCATACAGGAAATTATGTGATTTTGTTGGTTGAGAGACATGTTATCTATGTTGTCATAAGAACAGGGCAGACCTTCCTCCGTCGCTTCCCATTGAGACATACACTTGAGATTGAGAGGTGCATGCTGGTTACCCAGCATGCACCTTATCCGGGAAGAGACTCGAGGAGGGTGCAATGGACTTCACATGCCCACAGCTAAGATGGGAACTCTCAGTAAAGAAAAAAATCAGCAATGTAAGTACAAAATAAATAGGAAGACTACCTGGATTTAAAGCTATCAATTACTTTATTTATGTAATGGCAGCAAAAAAAAAATGATGTGGGCGGAACTCCGCTTTAAGTTAAAAAGTAACTCCACTTTTGTTGAGAAAAAAACATTTCCCCTCTGGGTGATCTGTGACATTGCAAGGATTGCAAGGATTATAGCAACCTTTGTTGCAGATTCCTACCTTTTGTTATTCTGAAGAAATCCCTCTTGTATTTCTCTGTGCCTCTGTACTGAGTGAGTCTAATGGGAGTGGTTTCATAATTATCTGCGGCTGTGCAGCTGCAGGGCACTAATGAGAAAAGCTGCTGAGCTGCATCCCTTTACATGTGTTCCTATTGAACGTATATGCCTGAAATCTGACTTGTATCTTAGGCAGACTTCTGGGAAAATTGGTGAGCCAGGCGTTTTTCAGGCGGTTTTTCAGACGTTTTAATGCTAAAAATATTGCCTGAAAGGGGCCTGAAAACTGCCTCCCATTCATTTGAATGGGTGCTTTCTCACTGGGACAGATCACTTGCGGGGCGTTAGAAAAAGTCCTGCAATCAGCATCTTTGGGGCATGTTTGAAGTGCTGTAAAAAGCGCTCCAAAAACATCCCTGCCCATTGAAATGAATGGGCAGGACTTTCAAAGCACCATAAAAGCACTTCAGTAGCGCTGCAAAATGGGCCTTTTTACACTTTTTTAAGGTCATGTTGTCACATGACCTTAAAAACAGCGCCCCACTAGCGACCAAAAAGTGCAGCTAAAACACAGGTAAAATGCTGCTAAAGCACCACAAAAATGACCGGTGCTTCAACAGCTGTTTTAGCAGCGCTTCAGTATGAAAAGGGTCTTAAAATCCCCCACCAAAGATTAACTTTTTCTGCCCAATAATGAAATGTAAGACTTTCTGATTGGACAAATCTGAATGCATATATACAGAATATTTTCCTCATGTCAAATTACTTCAAACCAATCTGACCAGTATTGAGGATAAACTTATTTTGGATATTAGGATCACTTCATATGTGAAATGTACTTGAACCTTTCAGCATAAGGAAAGATGGGTTTTAAATAGTAAGTATGACATTGAAGTCTATCTTACAGGTTATTTGTGCTTATAAAGCTTTCAACACACATAAAGGGATTTTATTTTGAATTGGGCCTAGCTAAAAAATGCTTTTCTTCTCAGTGTGACTTGCTGGCAGAATCATTTTGAAAAAATATGCCTTTAACTTTTCACATGGCCATATGTGGCTTTCCTTTTCATTTCATTTTGAGCTGTTCACATGGGTGCATGGATCCACTTTGGCGTATGAAGCCACCAATTGAGTGAATTACTTCCCCTGTCAGATTTTGGTTGGGTTAAAGCTAATCAATCAGCTCATCAGTAGCTAAATTAATTTGTTATTGGTTTAATTCTCTCTCAGCTAATGGGCACAGCAAAATAATCAGCATTTAGCCATGGGAATCTTAGAGAAGAACTCATAGTCAAAATATGCAACACTGGTCAGCCTGCTGTGTGGCTCCTTCATTGGCCATTGGGCTGTCTATCAGGTCTATCAGATAGGCAGCCCAACAACCAACAAGAGGAAGACATGTTAACAATGCTGCTGTTAATTGCAAACCCACGACTTAGTGTTGTCAGCCTGCAACAGGAAGTGCTTTTACTGCTACGATCTCCAAATAAAAAATAATAATAATATGGCGTATACAATTGCCACATAAGCCATATTGTAATTGAATATCATTCAAAATTACCTTTCCTTTTCAATCTGCAGCACTGTAAGTTTCTGTAAAATGCAGTGCAATATGGCTACCTGGAGGTGTTTTATACACAGAATGTGTACAGAGCGCACCCCCAGAAACATCATTTTTTTTCTGCTTGTGTGATTGGCTCACTGATTTTGCCAGAAGTCTGCACTAAGATATAAGTCAGATTTCAGGCATCCCCTGCAATAAAAATGTAATTTTTTGGTGAGATACTCCCAATAGGAAATAACGTCTAAAGGGACGCAGACCCTGCAATTTTCCTCATTAGAGCCTTGCAGGGGCAGCAGCTGATTGATAATTATGAAACCGCTCTCATTAGATACACTTAGCACATGGACACAGACAAACACACAGAGATTTCTTCAGAATAACAAAAGGTAGGAATTTGCAACAATGTTTGTTAAGATCTTTGTAATATACATAGATCACCCAGAGGGGAATGTTTTTTCTCAACAACAGTAGAGTTACACTTTAAATATACGTTAATCTCTGTCCTCTATGTGGGAAAAGTATTGGTGTCACATTTGACAAGTAATTGCAATGTGTGTGAAATTCTCTTTCCCTTTAAAGCATGGTGTAATTCAAACTGTTTACTCACATTATGGTGCGAAAATGGATTTGCTTCATATCAGACTGACATTACATAGTCCGGTGAGAATAGTTGCTAAGTAATTAGTATGGCAATGATAGGGATTCAGCTAATTGCATGGGAAGCAGCCAGACTTCATAATCCTGGGAATTCCTGGAATATTATACCTACAGCATTCCTTGCAGTGGCCATAGACCATCTTTAAGTGGGGTGGATGTACAAAAAAAAAACAGTCTTGGGTTTTTAAACCAAGTTTAAAATAAAATATGAATCAAAACATGTCAGGCAAGATGCAGACTGACAGAGTGCAGAAATCACTTTTAATCTTTAAATGCATGCTGCCATTGCAAATAGCCATACCGAGTAAATAGCCATGGAAAATGAACAGTTTGCCACTATTTATTAAAATTTTCAACACTCAGGCAGCTGGTCGTTAACTGCCTAGAAGCTTCTTTGTGCTTGCAGAAAATTATTTAACGTGACAATACATGGGGTGAATGTATTATTTCAATGTAACATTGTGACTTTTTCAGGTAGTGAATTGCTGTCCAAATGCAATGTCCGAATGTTCTTTTGCAAGTCACATATTTTCTTTAGTTATGTATTTTTCTAATAGCTAAAAATATTCCTGCTTTGAGAAGTATTTGATGGTTAGTTACAGAGTTTATCTTTGAGTATGTTCATTATTATGGTTTTCTGGACATTATTTCTTTGAAGAGTGGTAGGTAGTCTTACTTGCAACAAAGTTTTAGCGCATTAAGGGGGCTATAGACAACTGGTAAGGTGAATAAATAAGCTGCTAATGTGCAGTCAATATCATGTCAGGCACAGGGGTCTATTTAAAAAAATGTGCTTTGCAACTTTTTTATCATTTGCACAAACGTAACAAATAATACCTGAAATGTTTGTAATTCGTGTGTAATGTCAGTTTCTATTTGTTACCTTTCGCCAGGCAAATGTAAGAACATTCGACCAGCAGGGGAAATATGAGGAGGACCTTAGTATTGTGTACAGTCTATGGAGAATTCTGTGTGAATGGCCAAAGGTATCTCCAGCTGAAATGTAAAGTGAAACATTTAGTAGCAGTATTACTACCACTGCTAAATGTGACAGCTTCCTGCTCAGGGCTACGGGTCGTTGGGAAGTTGGCACCAGTCAGCATGACTCATCCCAGCCAGGTGTCCACTGAATGTAAACAAAGTGATAATCTGAAAAAAATGGCCTAGGGGCATCCTCAAAATTCATACTGGGCCCTTTGAGTTTGGTAAGGATTAAAGAGGGAATCCCACACAAAATGCAAGTAAAAAAGCATCCCCCCCCCAATATCCATACCAAACACCTTTTCTGAGGACAGCATTTAGCAGTTATGAGTCATGGTAGTACCACTAAAAACTGTCAAATGTTTCATTTCGCACTGCTGCTGGAGGTTCGATCAGCTGAACAACCATTCATTCAGCCGTTCTCATAGGGATGCCCATAGTGCGGGGTTTCCCTGGTGTTATTCCTCCTGGTGGTCAAATGCTCTTAGCATATAGTTTTGGCTATTTTCTCGATTAGTGAATGTTCTTTAACTCTTATGTTCAAATGTTCTTGTGCCTATTTTTCTCTTAGTATTGAATGTTAGGGAACGGCTAAAAACAACAAATAGAAACTGACGTTACGTTTGGGCAAATGACGGGGAACTTGCTAAGTGATTTTTTATAAATAGACCCAATAACATATACTACATTGCCAATGGTTCCCTCAGTCGCTAACTAAAAGTCCTAGATTTCAGACTATTCAACTGAAGAGAAAAGGTTAAGATCCTTTCAAAAGTTTACCTAATTGAGTGAATGCCTTCTCCTTGCAGATCAGGAATCCAGCTAAAGCGAATTAATCTTCTCATTAGTAACTTGACAAATTAGTTTCTGGGTTGCGCATTTCCTACATTTTTCAGTATGTTCTATTTTTTTCTTGATTCAACTGTTGAAAATGTTTGGTTTCCCTCTGTTCATAAAATTTGCATATATAAGAAGCCTGTGGGAAATTAATATATATTTTGTTGCTTTTTGGAAAATGCCCTCTGTAGAAAAGAGGCGAGAGAACCGATGTGAGGGTTGAACATCTCCACATGAGCAAAGTGGTGGAAATGACTAAGGAAGACTTTCATTTGAATGAATGTAGCTTGCATAATGATTTTTCCATTATGATATAAACAGCAGGTTGAGCGGAATAGAGAGATGGTAGGGATGTTCTGTAGTCATTTAAACAACATAATGAAACAGCAGGAGGATGTGAGGACTTTCAGAGTTCCCAGAGAACCCAATGTCTGGTCCAGTTAAAATCAGCCTCACTTGTGCGCCACTTGCTATTCAAAACTGAAGTCACCACAAAATTGCTGCTATCAAAGGCAATTTACATTGCAAAATATTTCTCCGTAGCTCTCATTTGCTGACCTCTGGCAGCTTGTTACCGCTTATTTTCCGCTGGCATTCTTCCTAAAAAGACACCAGCTCCAGTGCTGTCATTAGTCAGAGTGGTTACATTTTGTGATTGGGACTTTTTTCCAACATGTAATTTCAGATAAAACACACAAAGTAACATCACTGCCGGGAATAGATATCATCAATAAAATGGAATATTCTACTTCTATAGGCAAGCTGTGTCACAGAGTCTCAGCTGAATTACCCAGAATATTTGTGAGCTATTTACATCTTATTGTGCTGCAGTTTTCAACACGAATTGAAGATGGTTGTCATAATGGAATAAAATGAGATATACAATGAGCAATAAAGAACAAAAACACAACGGGTTGGAATTCTGGGCACTGAATGCGAAGATAAGATAGTTCTTGCTGTCCTCCTCTTAAATATATTTAATTGTTCCAGCTTAGGGGGTGATTTTTACAATATAAATGGGCTCCAGCAGTGTAGTGCAGCATCTCATCTTACTAAATTAGTAGCCATGTTACTCATCCGCTAATATTCACCTTTGGTTTCAGCTGCCCAAAACCAGAGTGGTCATGATGTACTCTCCTCAGGGTTCATGAATGTGAGGAAGATACAAGAGCTTCACACTTACATTCCTTTAGTGGTCATTGGCTGTCAACAGATATAATTTCATTTTTGTGATAAATAGAGACTGATCCACATGCAGTTGCATTTGGCACTTGCTGCTGAACGGTCCTGCACAGACATGTGACGTGCCAAGCACAAATCTGTATTCATCATGGAGATGATCTGATGTCTGCTGAAAGCCCATGTCAACCATTACAGTCAGCATTGTACTGGAGTTTTATGGATTGTGAACCTTCACATTCGTTTAAGAGCACCTTTAGAAATGCAATGGCTGCTTAGAGCATAATTCTACCTTTTTCCTCCTTTAGGGTTGAGTCACACAGTAGCTTTACATGTCTTCCATTCTATATAATCTTGACAGGAGGGAGGATCTTCTCTTATAACACATTCCATGTTTCACAAGATAGGAGCGTTCTCCACGCCTTCTCCGGTAACCATTGTGCACATCATTTATTTTTTGCTTATTGCAGTTTAGAGACTGTAAATACATGGAAGTAACTGTGCAGAGAAAAATGTAACATTTTTTTATTGGACACAAGCAAGATGCCACTTCCCTGCCTTGTCATTCTGGCTTTAACGCGGAAAAGTGGATCTGGGCTTTAACCATTTCACACCTGGAGACATTTATTAATGTTTCCCTCACATGACACAAATATAATCTGATGCCCAATGTTTGGTAAAAAATAAAAGATGTGACTGCGGGTATACATCAATAAAAAGTGCTGCATCCCCAGTCATCAAAAGTACAGGAGGCAGGATTTTTGAGGCACCAGGAATCATACATGAAATAATATCACTTTTATTTTGGTACAAAGATTAAAATTGTCAAGCTAAAAAGCTATCCATAAACATAGATGTGAGCAAATTCAGATCTCAAAATACAAATATTTTCTGTCACCCACCAAACTAAAACAATATAAAAAGAGGGAAAAAAAGGAGGGGGGACAATCCCCCAACCCCCTAATAATCAGCATTAGGGTGTTCACATAGGGATTATGGCAGAAACTATTTGCTCAACGTGTTTGCCGGATCTAAAAATTCCATCTCATAGGGAGCTTAGATGGTTATTAAACTTAATGCGGTAGTAAACTCACAAAACAGAATGATAATCTAAGCAATAATCAAAGTCCTATAAACAAATTTAATCTATAAATCCTACCTAGAATGCTTTTAAAGATCGATTACTGGCATAATCTTTTAGTTTTCAAAAGCTCCTCCTCGGTGTTAGACGCCGCCATTCCAACTCCTGTCTTCCGCGTCTATACAGCTCTGTACTTCCGCCCATAGTTTGATTACTTGTTGAAAATCTCACGCATGTATAGCGAGTCACAAGGTGTCCCATTATACTCTTCTCACTGATGAATGAATGATTTCCAGATATTGCGGGATGACGGGGCTGACGTCTACTATAGGAAATTACGCATCCCCAGCATAGACGCTGCAATTTTCCAGCGGAGTCTTGGCTTCTCGGAAAATGCAGACATAGGGAGCATGCGCAGCTGATGTCCCAACACATGAATATAACGATATCAGCAAAAGGAAGCAGGTAAGAAGATGGAGAAGCAGAGCAAATTATTTATTAAACTGGGATTAGTTGCAATACAAAAATTTGTCAGACTGGGTATACAACCACTTTAATAGAACATAACAAAACAAAACCAAATTTACCTAAACTTAATTGCACATCTCTCTCCACCACGGTGCCCCCCCTACACTTGAAATTAAAATACAGCAGGATATCGGCTTCCCCTAGAGGTTGGGGACAGGATACATATGTGGGGGGGTGGGGTGTTTTAGAAGAAGGAAACAATGCCCTAAACCCGGCACATTTCAGGCAGGCCAAACAATGTTTCCTTGCAATAGACGTGTGCTTATAGCTTCTCACACCCATGCAATGGTGAAAGAATATTCTACCCAAAGTTGTTCATATCCAGAGTTTTAAAAGCCTTTACAGCTCATCAAATTAGGCATGAATGATAGCCCTAGAATTATTGCCTCACTCCAACGTTAGCGAAAGTACTTAGCATTTGTGGTGCAATAACTGTTTATATACACATGCACACCCTTTTGCTGTTTGCATTCCTGTGTGCGAGTGCAGTGACGGGGTTGCAATGAAAATGTTTTGGTTATTTTTATTTATTTTATTACAATGTGCATTTTTTAAAAACGTTTTCATTCAACTTTATTGCCATCACCAAAGGGCTAACAGGCCCCCTACGATATAGCATTGGCAAGTGACAGGTTCTCTTTTGGAGACATCAGTGGTCTATGCCCCTTTCAGGACTGTGCTTGAATGGCTTTTCCCCAGACATTTCAGCTTGAGTTCTGAGAGCTTTGAACCCGGAAATTCTTCAGAGAAGATCTGGGGTGCAGCACTTCAAGGGACCATGTGAAATAAAAAAATTGGGGACTGGATTAGAACCCAGTTTTTACCTGCACTATGGGTCAAGCTAAGTGGGAGCTGCAGATGTGACAGATAAATATCATGAATCAAAGTGGAAAAAACAATGTGGAAAAAACAATTATTTAAACCGCACTCCACATAAAGTGCAAATAAACTTGAAGTGCAAAGTATATAAAAGGTGCAATAGAGCAGGCTTCTGTCTCTTCTAATAATGCAAATCGTGTAAACACAAAAATACAATATGATACATAAACAGTGTCCAAATGTGCAAAAATAATAATGATATCTTGAATGGACAGTTCATAAAGTTCATAAAGTGCCGAGTGCTCTGTGGGGGTGATGCAATATATGCAACGAGAAAAGCGGTGTCAAAGTTCATTAATTGTCAATGAAGACCATCACAGGATCAACTGGGTGACGATTCCCTTCACCACACACCAGTGACACATCTCACTCATCGGAAAAATATGGCCCCCATTACAGGGATCATAAACGCCTATTTTGAATCATCCAACGATATCCCGGCTGCTCCCGAATCCAAGTCTGGCTACCGTGCCTTAAGGATAATAGATGATGCAAAAACACGAAGGAACTCTCCGATAGTGAAGTACGTTTGTCCATTTATTTGAACAAGGTTCCAGAAACAACAGGATAAAAAACACAAAGTACTGAGGAAGCAGGGGATGCCAACTGCACTCCACCTCGGTTCCTATGAGCGGAAGTGACGTGTAGGACTTGGATCCGGGAGCAGCCGGGATATCGTTGGATGATTTACAATAGGCGTTTATGATCCCTGTAATGGGGGTCATATTTTTTCGGTGAGTGAGATGTGTCACTGGTGTGTGGTGAAGGAAATCGTCACCCAGTTGATCCTGTGATGGTCGTCAAGGGACCATGAAAGGGATCTCCTTTACATGAAAGCTAGGTGCTGGCTGAAAAACAGTACCAAGCTTATGACTGCTGCTGCAGCCATGAGCTTGTTTTAACTATTGATATCTAGGCTGATCATAAAATACCCCGTTGATGGAAAGTGATTAAAGAGATTTTGTCAGGATAAAGGTATAACTTGCAGGTAACTAGTGATGCACATATCTGCAGCAGTCTCCAAATTTTGCAGGGCCATTTTTCAAGTAGTGTCAGAGTTTATCACTACCACCAGTCCACACACATTTCTATTGGCTCATCACTATGATTGGCTGCTTTACTGGCCTAAAAAAAAAATGCACAGGTAAGGGTGGGTAAGGCAGCTGTAGCAAGGACCTGTCACAGCAACCTTGTGTTTGGCCATACTGCACGCTTTTGTAGGCCTCTGCAGGTATGTGCAGCCATCTTTGGGCACTTTATACTTGCAGCCTTATTTGTTTCCCCAACAGCTTTTCTTTCAAGCTGGACTCCTGGTAGATATAAAAGGCACAAATTGGATATGCTTTAGTGCACTGGGCGTCTTTTAAAATGAATGGCACCACAGCGCAGGATTAGCAGGTAATAAAACTATTCAATAAGTTTACTACATTTGCTCTATTCTTTGCAATAGAGCTTTGGCTTTAAAAAATGCATACTTCAGGTGATCCGGACTCTGCTAACGTTAGTACTGTTTTTTGCCAGGAAACATATAATGATCTCTAGGAAAAAATCCGCATCTCCTACTGTCTCAGCCTGGAAACGCTCATTAACAAGGCTCTACCGTTTTATAGGGCAGCTTATATTAGCAAAGGGGTTCCTAATAAATTTGATAAGGTGTGGGGAGAATGGACTAACAATATGCCTACTGTATCTAAATAGATGATTTTGTTTTCTCGCCTCTATAATCTACAGTTTGCCCAAACATATAGGGGTTGATTTAATAAAGCTGGAGAGTGCAATAACCAATGCAGCTGTGCATGGTAGCCAATCAGCTTCTAACCTCAGCTTGTTCAATCAAGCTTTGACAATAAAACCTTGAAGCTGATTGGTTTCTGTGTGGAGCTGCACAAAATTTTGCACTTTCAAACTTTAGTAAATCAACCCCATAGTGTTGTGAAATAGTGATATGGAGTTCTCTAATATGTGTGGGAAAATGTATGCATTACTCATGTGCTCCCTGGGTATCTATTGCCTTATGTATGTAATTCATAGGTATGGGAGATGAAAAAAATTTAATATAGAAGACCGTTTGTTTAGACACACGTATTCTGCAACTAATACCATGTTAAACAGGATTTATATTAGCCTGGAGCAGTGCTGATGGTTTTGTGCTGCTGTCTAGGGTTGTTGTTTGCTATGTGAACCTGGGTATCAGGCTATTGCTGTAAAATCAGCTTTTTGCAAAAAATAATAATAAAAAGAAATTTCCAAAAAAAAAAAAAAAAAAAAAAGAATGCATACTTTCTTTAAATAACGTCATAACTTGCCTCAATGTAGTCTTGAGTGGGCATCTCAAGTTTTGCCTGAATAGACCAAAGTTTCCAACAGGCTTTTTGAATGTTCTCAGGCATTATATTGTGGTAAAATAATATTTAATCAGGCTGTATTTTTAAATGTCAAATGATTCAGAGAACTTATATTTGTAGTAGCCAGTGCAGCACAGGGGCCTATATATCATGTAAGATTAAAGTGGTAGTAAAGGCTGAAGGTTTTTTACCTTAATGCATTAAAAATCTACCGTGTGTTGCTCCCTACCACAGCTCCCCAAATACTCACCTGAGCCCCCTCTCGATCCAGCGATGTGCATGGGAGTCTCGGCTCTCCTGGGCCTCTCTCTCCTTAATTGGCTCCCACTGCTGTCAATCACACCAGTGGCACACTATTAGGGGCACTGGTCAAGGAGAGGAGCCAGGAGTGCCGACGGAGAAGAGGATTGGAGCTACTCTGTGCAATACCATTGCACAGAGCAGGTAAGTATGATACATTTGTTATTTAACCCCTTTGTGCCTAAGGGTAAAACAAATCTAAATGCCTAAGCACAATTTTGCAAATTGAACATGTGTTAGTAAAACCGTACTTATCATTACAACTACTTTGTGTATCCAGGTGGATTATACCTTGTTGTTTTCAGGACAAATTGGCTTTCATTTGGTGGTAAAAGGTAATGGATATCTCCTAATTGTTTACTATCAAAGGAAAACTGGCCCAAAATAGTAAAAAAAAAAAACTGGCCCAAAATAGTAAAATGTAGCTGTATATTTCTTGGTACTACCATCAAAATCAACTAAATAACAAGCCAAATTAAATTCTCCTGCTTCTGACGATCGCATCAATACCACATATGTGTATGTTAGTTGTAGTATGTACCCGTAGTACAGCCCAAAAACAATAGTGCACATTTTGTTTTATTTTTTTACCTACCTAAAATACACTGACACTAACTGATACTGATTCTAATTAAAAAAAAAACTGACCTTGACTCAAACACTAAAGGCCCGTACACACGGTACAATTATCGGCCAACAACAGTTGTACAACAGCCTATTGTCCGATAATCTGATCGTTAGTACATGCGATTCAACTGCCAATTTCCAATTATTGTCCAACAGAAGTTGTATGTGAAGACTAGAAAACGTTTGTTGGCCAACAAGGCATTGGTCAATTTTCTGCTTGTGTGTACAGAAGTTGGCCAACAAAAGTTGGAAGTGCAAACACGCATGCTCGGAATCCAGGAAGTGTTTGGTCGTGTACACCTGCGTTCCTAATTCACATTCACCTGAATTTCTTCTTTATACACTTGTAACACGTCACTACGTTTGGCTTTGTCGGACGATTACTTGACTATCGTCAGTATGCTAGACAAAATCATGAACAGCCAATTTGGACAAATGTTGGACGTGCGGTTGTATGATAATCGGCGCGTGTGTACGAGGCTTTACCCTGGCACTGACCTAGATCAAGCCGTGATCTAGGTATTTTTTTGTATTTCATTTTTTTATTATTATTATTTATTTATTTATTTTTTCTCTGCAAGGAGAGGGAGAGATACCATATATCTCTCTCCTCCATTCCCAGAGAAAGAAAACACGGGGGTGGGCTTTACAGTGACTGATCGCTGTCATAGCCACCAGAGACTATCACAGCGATCAGTTGACCCAGAATCTCGATTTTTGGGTCCCGATCATTAGTACAGGGTCTGCGGTTCACAGTGAGATGCGCTCCCAGCACAAAGGGAGATACGCAAATATGGGGCCCCATGGAAAATAGCCCAGTGTAGTCATATTTGTGTTACGCTGGCGTGAAAGAGTTAAAAAAAACACAAACCCTTTAATATCACTTTAAAATTGCAATTTGTTCATTTATTTTCTGTTAGATTGGTGTTATTGTCTGCAATTTGAATAGTAGGGCTGTACATTTGGCAAATAGCTCTTGCAGTATGCAGCATGCACGCCTGAGGCTCACATTCCAGCCACATTTGAGTTGGCAGTATATCCCTTCTATTTCCAGAGTTTATCCAAAATTAAACTGATCTTGAGTACAGCTTCAATAATATTTAGTTGGGTGAGTTCAGTGGCTGCAATCACAAATATCTTCCCGAATGCTTCACCTAATCCTCAGATCTATTGCCTCACTCGTCTCCGCTTACAGCACATCTTTATTGTTTTCCAAGACAGGAAGCAAGGCAGTAGATTGCTGTTGCTCTGATTGCAGCTTTGGGGTTACTGCACAAAAAGCTCAGTTTATTGCTTCATAACGTAATCATTTTGTGATACCGTAGAACATTTTATTGACAGCACAAATAGCTCTTATTAGATCACATCAGTTACGGCTTTGCTTTGTAGTAAGTATTGGCTGTGAGACTTATGTAGGACAGTCTTTGACAGTAAAAGAAAAGACTAAATATGAAGTAAACATGCTAAAGTAACTAGGCCTGAAGACGCAGCTTACCTCATGTCCATGAGGCTGTATTGGTACCTAGCTGCTATCTCCAGTGTTACAGAAATGGAGGGGGGCTCTGCACATCATTGTATTTAGCTTTCACTATAAGCTTCCTCATGCACAGGAACATGCATGGAATCTTCTGATATGCATACACAGTGTAAAAAATATCCTTATTATACCTATGCCATCTTTATTTTCTACTCTGCATATAGCTTTACTCCAGATTTCCGATCATAGATTTAATTAAATAAAAAATGTGACAAAAGATTTAATTTTATTTTTATGTCCCAGTTTGCATCTGGGCTAAGGAAATAATACAATAGATGCAAACTATGCTCAATGGTTTTTGCATTTTACAGTCATTTTTTTGAGGGGGGATTTGGTCCTTATGGCTGTTACCTGGCAGAAATGAGGTTTCTGTTTCAGTGCTGAAGGCTGTCTTGCCCAGCACCTACTGTATACATCGTGGTGCTAGTTCTGTAGCAGAACAAACCCCATGCAGCAATTTGGAGTAACCCCTTCATATGCCTGTCCTAAAATTAGAAGGAAGAAGGCAATGTTATCTTGCTTTTATGTATTAGGCCTTGTTCACGCTTGCTCAAAATAGTGACGCTTATCAAACACCTATAGTTAATGCACGTTAATAGATGTGGTTGATAAGCATTTAATGAGCATTAAAAAAGCTCCCCAAATGCACGGTTGACATGCATTTTTGGAGTGTTAAAACCTCACCACAAATGCCTATTATTAACTGTAATGTACTACAACCACGCCACAACCACACTGTAACTGCGCCATTATCATAGACTTGAGTGGAAGGAGTTGAAGGGCTTCAACTCCTTTCAAACTCGACATGAGACTTCAATTTTGAAGCAAAGCGACGCTAACGATTCATGTTTTGATAATGTGAACAGCACCGTGTGCTGTCCATAGCATCAATTGCATAGGCATATGGGGACCGTTAAAAACGCCCTTCAAACGCCTGCTTTCAATGCCAAACTGTGAAATATTTAAACATTATGTACAGTATGTACTTGGACAGAAAACTTGTTAAAGGGACATGTTCAAAGAGTGGCGATAAATAGTGTGACTTGAGAATGGTCTGGAGTTATGAGTGGGGCAACCCAAGACTCTGCCATGGGACCAATTCTGTTTAATTTATTCATAAATGATACTGAGGTTGGTATAGTTCAATCTTAGTGTGTGCTGATGATACAAAGCTATGCAGGGCAATAGCTTTACAACAGGATATAGAAACAGTAGCAGAGCAGTAAAGATGTGGAACTCCCTTACGCAGTATGTGGTGTCTCCGGGAGTGTTGATAATTTCAAAAAAACTCTTAGATGAGCATCTAAGTGAAAGCAATATATGGGAATACGGGAAATAGTATTGACATATACACTCGCACCCACACACCCACACAGGTTGAACTGGTGTCTTGATCCAAGCTTAACAACTATATAATTAAGGGCACTAAACATGTGTAGCACTTTGTACAGCACTCAGCCCTATCCTGCCACAGCGTATTTCAGCCTGATATAAAATTTGACAGGCTGCCTGCAGCAGGGCTGGATGCTGTACCTTTGCCTTTTAGGTGCACTACAATGATGTTACTGCATGCACAGGGACTAGATGCACCACGTGCAAAAGGCCTTACTATTGCAATAAGTAATACCAGAGTAATACCAGAGCTGCTCCCCTTCGTAACTGTCATCACTGTACAGCCTTCCCAGCTGTGATCCATCAGGGATGGACTAGGATGTCATCAGGACATATTCCGATACAGGCTTACACTTGGCTTTTATCCTGTGAGGACTTTTAATCTATTGCTCTTAATAAATTGTGCCAATACTGCACTTAGAGGTGCCTCTGTCTTTGTTTTTGTGTCTCTTAGTACTGGAGCTCGGTTCGGTTCCTTGGATGGCTGCCTCATCAGTGCTATGGATTATTGGACTATGTTAATATTTATGGTCACATATTACCCTGTCAACAACGCCCTTGTTTGCTATATGTATTTCTGCTCTTATTGTTTTATAATTTTATTGCCTCTCTCTCCCTTTTTCCTTGTTTTGTGTAGCCTAGGAGTTGAGGAAAGTGCGCATATACTTTTGCCTACTGGTATATGTAATGTTCATATCCTGGGAGGCAAAGGTGGAACAGGGCTCATTGTTTGCCTAGGTGAATGGTGTGCAAGGGGGGGGTTAAAAAAAAGTAAATAAAGACTAAAAAAAGATCCCTGATTGGGCAGAGGGTTGGAGAGGAGAGATGATAATATGGAGGGTGAAGATCCACTTTAATGAAAGAAAATTTCCTTGAGGATAAAATTGCATTGTATTGACATTGCATTGTTTGCAATGGCTAGATGTCAAGGATAAACCCAAAACATGGATGCATGTAGTACAGTAGTATTGTCTACATTTTTAATTGCTGTGATTGGCCATCACAGCAATCACAAGACACAGAGAAGCTCTGACTGGCTCTTTGTCTTTAGCCTATGACCTACGCTGTCTAATGTATGTGTGGTCATAGACACTGTGCATAAAGTTCAAGTGCTGAGCACGTGTACCAACAGTAATCATAGGGACATTTTTTAAAGTCCACTAAGAAAAACTGCTCCCCCTAGCTGCCATTTTAGTACAATGGTCGGTGGGGACATAGCATTGTTAAAGCAGAACTTCACTCTTTCAATCAACATTGACTATTTTCAATCCTTATGCTGCTAGCATTAGTAAATAGGAGAGTATATCATATTTACTTGTTTTAAACTTTTTGTTTTTTACATTTCTTCAGTTACTTCCTGGTTTCCAGGCTTAGGCAAATTATGTCATGCAATCCAGGAGGCTTCAGGAGGGAAGGAGGGGTTTTCTCAGCGAAGCACACCCTTCTGTCTGCATGTCTGTTATAAGGGGAGATGGATTCCAGGAAGTAAGTACTACATAAATCAGCTGCTCTTACTCAAGATGGCCATGGCCCAAATGCTAGGGGTGTTTTTCAAAGTGATTCTCAGCAAAACAAAGCATAGAGACATGGAATAATGGGTGAGTTTGCTTTGAATATTAAAAATATATTGAATAGAATTTTTGGTTTGTGGTGCTCAGATCCAGTGTAGTTCTGCTTTAATAAGCCTGCAACCACCCAGTCATCTATAGGGAAATAGGAGTTTCCACTAAACATGATTAGATGTTGACAAATTATTTGGACTGACATTGCAGATTTAATGGACTGACAAAATGATTACATAGTATATATACCCACACTGTGCTGAGGTTTCGATTCCACAGACTATTGTGCAAAAGCCCTATTCTTTTAAGATTATCCTAAAATAGCATATCATTTATCCAATAGAAGACCTGTCATACTTTGTCATGCTTAACCCACACAAAACATTGAAAATTATATAAAGGAGGATTTTAGACTTAAAGTGGTTCTAAAGCCTTAAGGTCTTTCACCTTAATACATTCTATGCATTAAGGTGAGAATACTTCTGTACTGCAGCTCCCCCCAGACCCCCCCTCTTTTCCTTACCTGAGCCCATCAGATCCAGCAATGTGCACGAGCGAAGCGGCTCCCGCCGCTGTCTCTCTCCTCATTGGACATATTGATAGCAGCAGAAGCGATTGGCTCCTGCTGCTGTCATTTAAATCCGGTGACACGAGAGTGGGGGGGCAGGGCTGAGTCCTGATGTCTGTGGCAATGGACGCAGCAGTGGGACTTGGGAGCAAGCACGCACTGGTGACCCTCAAGGAAAGTGGCTTTGCCTGGGGGACACCCGATGAAGAGGAGGAGCCATGAGTGCCAGCGGAGGACCCCAGAAGAAGAGGATTGGGGTTGCTCTGTGCAAAACCATTGCACAGAGTGGGTAAGTATAGACATTTTTGTTATTTTTACAAAAAAACAAAAAAAACAAACAAAGCTTTATAACCACTTTAAGGATTAACCACTTCCCACCTGGTCTATAGCAGAATGAGGGCCGGGCGGGGGTTTTGTTATCCTGACCGGACATCATATGACGTATTTCAGGATAACCCATAATCACATGCCCAGGGGGCACGCGGCGCGGTGATCAGAGGTGTGGTGTGTCACTCTGACACACCGTAACTCCGATCGTGGTAAAGAGCCTCTGACGGAGGCTCTTTACCA
>BLSH010309054.1:581221-593857 GCA_018402905.1 Glandirana rugosa
CAATGCCACACAGTCTCACTGTGTGGTGTGGAGACTAGTGGCGCGGCGCACGGGGGACCCGTACACTAATACCCAATAGGACTTTATGCAGTATACTACAGGCCAGTCCTATTGTTTTGGGGGCGGGCCGGGAGTAAGACGATATCTGGTCCACCCGCTGAGTCCTGATGTCTGTGGCAATGGACGCAGCAGTGGGACTTGGGAGCAAGCACGCACTGGTGACCCTCAAGGAAAGTGGCTTTGCCTGGGGGACACCCGATGAAGAGGAGGAGCCATGAGTGCCAGCGGAGGACCCCAGAAGAAGAGGATTGGGGTTGCTCTGTGCAAAACCATTGCACAGAGTGGGTAAGTATAGACATTTTTGTTATTTTTACAAAAAAACAAAAAAAACAAACAAAGCTTTATAACCACTTTAAGGATTAACCACTTCCCACCTGGTCTATAGCAGAATGAGGGCCGGGCGGGGGTTTTGTTATCCTGACCGGACATCATATGACGTATTTCAGGATAACCCATAATCACATGCCCAGGGGGCACGCGGCGCGGTGATCAGAGGTGTGGTGTGTCACTCTGACACACCGTAACTCCGATCGTGGTAAAGAGCCTCCTCTTGGGGGGGGGGGGGGGTTTGTGCTGATAATCAGTGCATTGAATATTTATTATCAGCCCAGACCCCATCAGAGGTGCCCACAACATTTGCCAATCACTGCCCATCAGCTGGCAGTCAGTGCCCACCATAGTGTCAGTCAGTGCCCAAAAAGTGCCAATCAGTGCCCATCAGTAAGGCCTGTCAGTGCCCTTCAATGATGCCAATCGGTGCCCATCAGTAAAGATTGACAGTACCTCCTCATCAGTGATGCTTATCAGTGCCATCTATTAGTGCCAATCAGTACTGCCTGTCAGTGCCCATCAGTGTTGCCTATTAGTGCCCATCAGTGCCCATCAGTGCCGCCCATCGGTGCCCATCAGTGCTGCATATCAGTGCCACTCATCAGTGCCCATCAATTCTACATATCAGTGCCAACTCATCAGTGCCACCTTATCAGTGCCAACTCATCAGTGCCCATCAGTGCCTGTCAGTGCAGCCTCATCAGTGCCCGTTAGTGAAGGAGAAAACAAAATTTATAACAGAAACAATGAAAAACTGTTTTTTTTTTCAAAAATTTCAGTCTTTTTTAGTTTGTTTAGCAAAAAATAAAAACTCCAGAGGTGATCAAATGCCACCAAAAGAAATTTGTGGGAAGAAAATTATAAAAACGTAGTTTGAGTACAGTGTCGCATTACTGTGCAATTGTCATTCAAAGTGTGACAGCGCTGAAAGCTGAAAATTGTCCTGGGCAAGAAGGGTGGAAAGTGCCCGGTATTGAGGTGGTTAATTGACATATGCCAGTATTTGCCCTATGCAGTCGCCACTAGAAAGTGTAGAATGATGATAAATCAGTTTGAATCTAGGTACAGGTATATGCTTGTATTATTATATATAATAACTCATATCTCATATATATATATATAGTTATATTGAAATGAAAGGTATATGCTTGTATTCTTGCTCTGTACTTTTATATGCCGTGTGTGCCTTCTAGGGCTAACATTACTGTTTTTGTTTATTTGTTTTCTTGACTACACCTATATGTGGCTAAATGTTTAGTGCAGAACTGTTTGTTTGCCCTAGTTTTGATGGGAACAGAACATCTCTGTTCTAATAACATTTTCTACCATTTTTGCTGCTATATTAGGTACACTGCATAAATAATGGTTTTATGTGCCCATAGTGTATTGGTAGAAGGAGATAGCGAGAGACTGCTTCTCTGTACCACTACAACTGTGTATAATAAGGAAATAGTTACAGTAAGGAGAAAGTAGTGGATGACCTCAGCACAGCCAGTCAGCATGCTACTAAATCACCTTGCAGCTTGCTTCATTACTGGCTGGAATTTGATGGATTACTGGTTTTATCTCCAAGATCCTCTTGTGGGACATTTGAAGACTTTGATGAATGAGAGTTGGAGGTTTCAAAAAGGAACACATATATTTCTAAGCAAAATATATTATACTGCAAATGTGATTTGTAATAAGTCTGGATATTGCTCTATTTGGTTCAGTGACTTGCATCATAATTCTGCATTCCAGCTCTATTTGAAACGGAATGTTATAATGACAGATTACTTCTTTTTTTATGAACTGCATGTTTTGCAGATTTTTATTTATTTAAAAAACCTGGGCGCTCTGACAGGTTGTTGTTCGCTGTTAAAGTATTTCCTCTTATATATTAGTTTTCTGCATGGTGCTTAATGGGGTATGTGCTATAAAAAGCTCTCTTGTCCTTGTTTATATTAATTAATTTAATAAAAATTCACCTAAATTTATACATATGGTCGGCAGTTGGAAATACGGTTGGGTTTAATTTTTCTAAAGCATTGTGTTTTCAAATCTTGAGTTTGCTAGATACTCCTGCCTTTTATCCCCCTGACTTACATAACAAATCATATATTCGGTGATAAGATATCTTGTGGATTTGCTTCCTGTCTCCCCGACAAGATTATCTAACTTCCAAAAATCAGATATAGCACTGTAAGCTGTGCATTAAAAACAAGGGTCATAAAAAGCAATCATAAGACAAAACTAGATCACCTAGAGCAGAGACCTCCAAACTACGTCCCTCCAGCTGTTGTGGAACTAAAGGTCCCATGAAGCATTGTAAAACTCTGGCATTCACGGACATAACTAGACATGTTGGGAATTGTAATTCCTGAACAACTGAAGGGTCATAGTTTGGAGACCCCTGACCTAGAGGACCAGTTTCTCTGGAGAAAGCTGACACAACTGGAGCCCGATATGAACATCAAAACCTGGTTAGAACTAATGGAGAGGAGACATCAGAATACATTCATGGGAAGGTAGAATAGGCTAAAGGTAGTATACTAAACAGATGATATAAAAACTTTATTATCTTCTATTCTTTCATGAAATGTAAGCTTTTAGGCCTCATACACACGGACGTTTTTTGACGCCAACGTTTTCTGGCTTTTTTTGCAGCTCTCCATGTTAGTCAATGGCCCCATAAAAACGTTAACGTTTTTGAGCTGTAGATGGCATCGGCGTTAGTGAGCTGAAATTAGAACCCACAGCCAGCGCGTTCTGAGGCTGTAACATGTTGGCGTTTTTTGATGCCGACACCACAAAACGCCAACTAACGCCAACTAATACTGTACCGGCGTTAACCGGCGTTTTTTGACGCCAACGTTTTTAGGTTGAAAAATAGCAGATGATTTTTTTTTAAAAACGCCTATTGACGCCGACGCTCACTAACGCCGATGCATAACGCCGAAAAACGCCGATTTTTTTTCCTTGACGTCGGGCCCGACGTTTTGTTTATTTTTTTAGAAACGTCCATGTGTATGAGGCCTTAACCTTATATCATTTTTTTATTGGTGGTTGGAAACCCTTGCACCCAAATGTACTTATGCAGCCATTAATGTAATGTAAAGTGATTGATATGCCCCAAAATAAAATTTAAAAAATCACTGTTTTTCCACCTTCCATTATTTCATCCCTGTGCTATGTCCACAATCATTCTCCTTTCCAATCCTAAGGCCTCATACACATGGGCGTATGCAAAAAAAATAAGGGAAATGTTGGATGCTTGTGTGTCCTCATTCACGAGAAAGCTGTGATGTCACGGACTGGTGGGGAATAAGGCAGGGATTGGAGAATGAACACCGACAACTGTATGAGGAAGTTCCTGTGCCTGGGCAAAAATTGACGAGAGGAGAGTTTGCGAATGTCTGGTTTGCACAGTTTGCAACCAGACATTCAGCAATATAAAAAGTGGTTAATATAACAGTTTATTATATTGCCCAAATAAATAAAGGGGAAGTCTATATTTTTGACTGGAATTCCACTAGTTGAAATTTTACATGTTTGTAGAGTAACCCTTCCAAAAAAAAGGCACTACCTAACATAGTCTCCATCACAAGTGGTGCATTTGCGCCATCTTTGAACCCAACTAACAAACTATCTTTGAAAAAATGTAGGCGCAGTGTTGTATACACTTCTTTAATGGCACTATCACCTCATCTATGTCATCAAATCGTTGTCCCCGAACACTGTCCTTCATTGGACCGGACATGTGAAAGTTGGAAGGCACTAAATCTGGGCTGTATGTATTTGCCTGATTTGTTGCCAAAGTGGTGTGTGCATATAGTCATGGTGCATGTGGATCATTTTCAGATTATTGCTCTGTCTTTTCCTCCTAATGGCTTCTCTAAGCTTCTTAAGTGTCTTAATGTACTGTGTGTCGGTCATGGTATGGCCACGCTCTGGAAAATCAAGGAGAAGGACACTCTTTTCATAACAACAAAACCAATCACCATGACTTTCTGTGCTGATCGCTGACAACCTCTAAGGCCTTAGCATAGAGGTGTGACGCCATTTGGTGGACTGATTCTTCATATGTGGATCATAAAAATAAGCCTACATTTTCATCCTCTGTCACCAGAAAAACATGTCTTCATTGGCTTCAAACACTCAGCAGATCAGAGCAAACTTCCTCCCTTTTCTCCTTCAAATCTGGTGTCAACTGCTGCCAAGGAACCCACTTTGCACACACTTTCCAATACCTTAAGTCTTCCATCATCTTCTATATTGCATTGTAACCACAGTGCAGTTGTACTGTAAGCTCATGGATTATGATCATCTGTCCGCACAAATCAATTTGTCCACTCGATGATGGTGCATGTCAGTAGTTGCAGTTGATGGTCTCCCACTGCATGGTTTGTCTTCAATGCGCTTTTCCCCCTTTTAAACTTCTTTATCCATCTGTGCACATTGCTGTTGTCAATGGTGTCATCTCCATAAACATTCTGTAGCCTTCTGTGGATGTCAGACACCCTTCCTTTGTCAAGAACACCCTTCCTTTGTCAAGACAGCACATTACTTCTGTTTGGAATCCATTATTGACCTGCAATGACAAAGAAATAGAAGAGTCACTATAGAGGAAGTGTTAATCTACCAAAATGTGAAGTTATGCCCACTGTTGCATTACTTTCAGTTTATATTTTACGTAAGACAATGTTGTAATCTAAGGCTGTAAAATCTAGTATAGCTAGTTCTAGAATCTATAAGGGAGCACATCCAAGTAAACATACATTGAGAAAAGCTTTTGCTGAAAAACTCATGAGTAACAAACAGTGGTCTTTAAAGTAGAGCCCCACCCATTTACAAGTCAGCAGCTACAAAAAGTGTAGTTGCTGACTTTTAATAAATGAATACTCACCTGTCCCACGGTCCAGCGATGCAGCCACCCGATGCATTGCTCCTCTCCCCCTCCCCTCCGCGGTGCTGGCATAGCAATTGTGGGCATCCAGCTTCACGGCCGGGCACGCACTGCGCTGTGAATAGCCAAGCAATCTTCTGGGACCTGTGACATGTCCCAGAAGATTGCCGGGAGGGAGAGGTGAACTTACTTCCGGTACCAGGAGAGGAAGTGGGATCTGCCCCTCCCCAAAAAAAATGACACGCCAATTATGGCATATCAGGGGGTCGCCTACACTTAAAGCGGAAGTTCCACTTTTGGGTGGAACTCCGCTTTAACCACTTCCCACCCGGCCTATAGACAAATGATGGCTGGGCGGGGGGGGGGTTTCACTATCCTGACGGGCCGGCTGAATAACCCGCGGGGGCACGCATTGTGGCGATCGGTGGTGCGGTGTGTCAGTGTGACTGACCGCATTACCGATCTCGGTAAAGAGCCTCCATTGGAAGCTCTTTACCACGTGATCAACCATGACCAATCTCGGCTGATTACAGTGTAAACAGAAAGAGCCATGTATCGGCTTTTCCTCTACTTGCGTCTGCAGGCGCAAGTAGAGGAGAGACGATTGGCGGCTCTCCTCATGGGAGGGCTGCGCTGATTGTCTATCAGTGCAGCCCCCTCCCCCCCGAGGTTTGCCTCAGGACCACCAGGGAGCCTACCCAGGGACCACCCTAGACCACCAGGTAAGGGGCACAATGCTCAACATGGATGGCTCTCAGTGCCCATTTCAGATGCCACCCAGGACACCAGGGAATGCCCACCTTACAGTGCAATCTGTCATTGTCGCCTATTAGTGCCCACCAGTGCCACCTATCAATGCCACCTATCAGTGCCACCTATCAGTGCCCATCAGTGCCACCTATCAGTACCCATCAATGCCGCCTATGAGTGCCCATCAGTGCTGCTTATCAGTGCTACATATTAGTGCCACCTATCAGTGCCCATCAGTGCTGCTTATCAGTGCCGCCTATCAGTGCCCATCAGTGCTACATATAAGTGTCTCATCGTCAGTGCCCATTAATGCCGCCTCATCAGTGCCAATCAGTACTGCCTCATCAGTGCCTGTCAGTGTAGCCTCATCAGTGCCCATCAGTGATGGAGAAAACATACTTATTTACAAAGTTTTGTGACAGAAACAGAGAAAAACATTTTTTTACAAAATTTTCGGGTTTTTTTACTTATTTGTAGCGCAAAAAATAAAAACTGCAAAGGTGATCAAATACCACCAAAAGAACACTCTATTTGTGGGAACAAAGTGATAAAAATTTTGTTTGGGTACAACGTCGCACGACCGCGCAATTGTCATTCAAAATGCGATAGCGCTGAAATCTGAAAATTGATCTGGGTAAGAAGGGGGGTAAGTGCCTGGTATTGAAGTGGTTAACTGCTTTCAATACACCTGAAATCTAGCAGTTTAAAAACTTTAACGAGAAAATCCTAACCGGTCTGATTGGAGTACTGGGAATAGAAATCCATATAATGTTTAATTTCAAAATGTATAAAAATATATAATATTTAAATATCGCAAAGAGCTTTATCCTTCTCTCGGTTTTATTAATGCTGTAAATGATTAACAATTGTCCCAAATGAAAAAACATATGTAGACAGTTGGGCTTTAATAACATAACCACTGCCCACTTGCAAGGTCCAACTCTTTCAAAAAGAGCCAGGAAAAAAATCACTTTGAAGATTTAAAAAAAATCAGTGTGCAGAATGTATTAGGAATGTGACTAGTCACAGTATACTTGATGGTGTAATAAATTCCACATGTACATCTGTATATAGGTTTTCCTTCTGTTTTATGCAATAAGGGGAGTATGACTTTTACTCCATCAATAGCATGCATCACTGTTTTCAGTGGTTAAAGTGAAGTTCCACTCGTTTTCCAGTTTATTAAAAGTCAGCAGCTACAAAAAGTGTAGCTGCCGACTTTTAATAATCAGACACTTACCTGTCCCACGGTCCAGCGATGCGGCCACCCGAAGCCTTGCTCGTCTCCCCCCGTGCCGCCATAGTAACTGTGCGCACCCAGCCATGGCATCTTGCGGCTTCACAGCCGGGCACGCATTGCGCATGTGCGAGTAGTGCCGTGCTCTCCTAGTGGCCAGACAATCTTCTACAACCTGTGACGTGTCTAAGAAGAATGCCAAGAGGAAGGAGCCGCCTAGGGGGAGAGGAGGAGTCGCCTAGACAGCGAGAAGGCGGAAGAAGGAAGTGGGACAGGAAGTACCTGTCAAAACCAGGTACCTACTTCCCCCCCCCAACAAAAATGACATGTCAAATGTGGCATGTAAGGGGGTGAGGCATGGAAACCCGCTTTAACACAGTTCATACAGGACCATCTCAGATGAAGAGCATTTACTATTTATTCGGCAGTGAATTCCTAAGTGGCTTTCAATCTCTTTTGCTCACAATATGCAATGTTTGAACAGTAGTACTATATATAAGATCCCCTCCTGGGGTTAATTTTAATACTTACGACTACATTTGTGGTGGCTACCAATGTGGTATAGTGGTGTGGGCTTTTAAAATATTAATTCAAAGTCCATAACATGTGGCGTAGCTGGGTGAAATGCCATTCTTTCCTAAAGCATCTCAGTCATTTATAGTGGTGCTCAATGCCATCTTAAAGCTGAAGTTTAGTATACAGTCATGGCCGAAATTGTTGGCACCCCAGAAATTTTTCCAGAAAATCAAGTATTTCTCACAGAAAAGTATTGCAGTAACACATGTTTTGCTTTACACATGTTTATTCCCTTTATGTGTATTGGAACAAAACAAAAAAAGGGAGGAAAAAAAGCAAATTGGACATAATGTCACACAAAACTTTAAAAATGGGCTATACAAAATTATTGGTACCCTTAACTTAATATTTGGTTGCACACCCTTGGAAAAAAATAACTGAAATCAGTCACTTCCTATAACCATCAATAAGCTTCTTACACTTCTCATCCGGAATTTTGGACCACTCTTCCTTTGCAAACTGCTCCAGGTCTCTCTTATTGGAAGGGTGCCTTTTCCCAACAGCAATTTTAAGATTTCTCCACAGGTGTTCAATGGGATTTAGATCTGGACTCATTTCTGGCCACTTCAGAACTCTCCAGCACTTTGTTGCCATCCATTTCTGGGTGCTTTTTGACGTATGCTTGGGGTCATTTTCCTACTGGAAGACCCAAGATCTCGGACGCAAACCCAGCTTTCTGACACTGGGCTCTAAATCCTTTGGTAATCCTCAGATTTCATGATGCCTTGCACACATTCAAGGCACCAAGTGCCAGAGGCAGCAAAACAACCCCAAAACATCATTGAACCTCCAGTATATTTTACTGTAGGTAATGTGTCCTTTTCTTTGTAGGCCTCATTCCATTTTCGGTAAACAGTAGAATCATGTGCTTTACCAAAAAGCTCTATCTTGGTCTCATCTGTCCACAAGATGTTTTCCCAGAAGGATTTTGGCTTACTAAAGTACATTTTGGCAAACTGTAGTCTTGCTTTTTTATGTCTCTTTGTCAGCAGTGGGGTCCTCCTGGGTCTCCTGCCATAGCGTTTAATTTAATTTAAATGTCGACGGATAGTTGGCACTTACATTGAGGCTCCCTGAGCCTGCAAGACAGCTTGAATTTCTTTGGAACATGTTTGGGGCTGCTTATCCACCATCCGGACTATCCTGTGTTGCAACCTTTCATCAATTTTTCTCTTCTGTCCATGCCCAGAGAGATTAGCTACAGTGCCATGGGTTGCAAACTTCTTGATAATGTTGCGCACTGTGGACAAAGGCAAATCTAGATCTCTGCAGATGGACTTATAACAATTTTGGTTCTCAAGTCCTCAGACAGTTCTCTCCTCCTCTTTCTGTTGTCCATGCTTAGTGTGGCACATACAGTCTTTGCATTGTGTGTCTAAGTGAACTTCTCTCCTTTTTATCTGCTTTCAGGTGTGATTTTTATATTGCCCACACCTGTTACTTGCCCCAGGTGAGTTTAAAGGAGCATCACATTCTTGAAACAATCTTATTTATTCACAATTTTAATAGGGTGCCAATAATTTTGTCCAGCCCATTTTTGGAGTTTTGTGTGACATTATGTCCAATTTGCTTTTTTTTCTCCATTTTTTTGTTTTGTTCCAATACACACAAAGGGAATACACACGTGTATAGCAAAACATGTGTCACTGCAATACTTTTCTGTGATTTTCTAGAAAACAATCTGGGGTGCCAACAATTTCGGCCATGACTGTGTATATATATATATATATATATTTTTTTTTTGGGGGGGGGAGATATAGCCCCATACCCATTAGTTATGTTTCACAGTATGTATCCCATTACCTGCAGGCGGCTGATTCTGGTAAAAAAAAAAAAACCTCTGCTGCATGTCCTTTAGAGCTGCTGGGAACTGCCCTAAGCGGCTGTCCTCTGCCACTGTGAGAGTTAACAAAAGTCACTGCTTCTAAAGAGCTTGCTTGGGTCTTTCTGTCCATATTATTTCTTGCCCATATTACTGCTCTCACAAATGCATCGTGTTCTGTAAATTGGGAAGGAGGAGCAGTTGAATGTCAGAATCTCCCCTGCCCATTAACAGAATGAGGTGCCTTGTGGGACAGTGAAGGTAAGAGTTCTGTGATTGGTGGAGAATGCAGAAGGGGCTGTCAACTCCCTCAGAAACTCAGGACAATATTTGAGAGCTGTGAAGGAGGCACAGCAGGGGAGATTTTTACCCGAGGCAGTAGCCCGCGGGTAATGGGACACGCGCCATTATGGATAAAAGGAGCAAAGTGCGCATACTAAGTGCAGTGGGTGTGTAGACATTTAAAGAAAAATAATCAGCAACTCACATATAGTAAGACGAATTATGCTTATTATGGTTCTCAAAAGGATTTCCAGCTTGAGACCACACCAAGAAAACTGTCACAATGGATACACTGGATATGGCCTGAATGACACCTGCAATAACTAGTAGAGACAGAAAGGAGGCGCCAATATAAGTGCAGCAAGGTGTAGAGGTGGACGTAGCACACAATGATTGGCAACTCACAGAATGTGGATGATCTCATTCATTACAGTCATTGGTGCATCTGCAGCTAGGAGGAGCAGGCATCCAGGATCCCAAGATGGAGCTGCTCCTGCAAGGAGTGGAGTGTGGTAGCTGAGGTGACCAGGCAGCCCCAGGGAGGAAGCAGCACATGTGTATCGATGGAGCGCAATGCATGAAATCATCCACACACTGTGAGTTGCCAATGATTGTGTCCACCTCTCTACCTTTTATGATATTACACTCTGTGGTCTCCCTTGTGTTTGCCTTGTTATATGGCGGCATACCATCTCTGTGATTGAGCTGGCTATCCTTGAAAGGTCCTGTGAGTGGTGTGGAACTGGCAGGCTGAGACATCCTGGATTCCTCAGTAGATAAGCACTAAGGGGAGGCCTATCCATTAGGGGTGCCCAGGCGCTGCCCCCCTATCTATGCATCTGGCCCCCATGCAGGAAGGTGTTTTTTGAAGCACCTGATTAGGGCCAGAGGGTCTAATAGGCTTCAAAATAGGGTGGGCTCAGGGCGCAAAGCATTGCGCTACGAGCCCACCCAGGTGTGTTGCAATAGCGAATGGATATTCACTATTGAAACACTGATTCTCCTCCTGGCCAATTAGAAAGCGGGTCTGAAACTTGTTTCCCAATTGGCGGAAAGGAGAACCACTCCAAGGAGGAGGGAGGAAATTGAAGCCGCCATGATGCCCGCGGAGAGCAGGGGAAGGGGAGGCCGCCGTGATGCCCACAGAGAGCAGGGGAAGCTGCCATGATGCCCGCGGAGAGCAGAGGAAGCTGCTGTGATGCCCGCAGAGAACCAGGGAAGCCACCAGCAATGCCTACGGCCCGGGTGAAGCGCTGCCCGCCATAGATGGGGTAAGTGCTCTGGACCCAACCGACCGGACCCTGGGGGAGGAGGGGTTGTCTGTGGGTGCACTGTTTGCCGCCCATCCAAAGAAAAATTTCCGCCAGCCGCCACTTCTAGCAACCTGCTATGATCTAGAGGTCTATTCTTTTGGTAAGGAGTTTGAAGATTGAGGTGGCACTCTGGAACTGAATTGGAGCTTAGTGGAGCACAGCACTCTTTATGGATATTTGTTTTGCATTTTATATTTGGGAAATCATTGGAACATGGCATTTTTGTAATATTGTGTTGCACTTAATATTCCTGAATGTACTTTTTGTACTTTTCACAAAAAAGATTGATGTTCACATATAGTTTATATTACTTATTTTGATGGTCTGATATTTAAAGGGATGATGCACCTGTTTTTACAATTGGCACCTGCCCAAAACTGGAATATCAGCTATATGTGGAATGATCTTGCAGCTGTTTATAAAGATAATAGCTATGCTGTACTTTTGTGGTTTGGCTTATTTTGGTCTATTTTCTCCACTGTATGTTTAATTTATTATATGAAATAATAGATGCCTTATGTTCGTGTTTATGGGTTTCTTAACCATCTGGCACAAGAGATATAGGTCATTAAGAGGACTATTGATATTCTGTCATGTGTGATTTCTTAATTCTGATCCATGCACTGATATGCTCCAAGATATACCTAGAACTAATTGTGCTACAGGATCTCTTTCACTGGAGATAAGAATGCAAGAACGACATCAAACAGGCCAAAAATAATTACAAAACAAAAAGAAAGAGCTCTGCTTTTCTGCAAAATCACCAAGGCTATGACCTAGGGTGACAGAAACTTAGAAACATGCACCTAGCAGATTACTGTATGTTGCTGTATGTTTTGTTATAGCCAATGGAAATCTATGTATTGGGAGGTGGACAGGCGAGAAATTGCTTAGAAAATGTATGTTACACACATTTCCAGGCATTTTTCTGGCCTTTTTTCAGGCACTCTTGTTAACCACTTCCTTACTGGGCACTTAAACCCCCCTCCTGCCCGGACCAATTTTCAGTTTTCAGCGCTGTCGCTCTTTGAATGACAACTGCGCGGTCGTGCGACGTTGTACCCAAACAAAATTTGCGTCCTTTTTTTCCCACAAATAGAGCTTTCTTTTGGTGGTATTTGATCCCCTCTGTGTCATTTCTGATCGCCGCTATAAACAAAAAAAGAGCAACAATTTTGAAAAAAAACAATATTTTTTTACTTTTTGCTATAATAAATATCCAAAAATAAAAAATAAAAAACAAATTTATTCATCAGTTTTGGCCGACATGTATTCTTCTACATATTTTTGGTTAAAAAAATCGCAATCGCCGTTTATTGATTGGGTTGCGCAAAAGTTATAGCGCCTACAAACTATGGACATTGATTTATGGCGTTTTTAT
>BLSH010309054.1:605326-618195 GCA_018402905.1 Glandirana rugosa
CTGTTCTGCAAACATCTGGAAACTGTGTGTGAAACTACAGCATAGAGAAGAACAGGGATATGGTTTCGCTCTGCTATAGTTTCACATAGAGTTTTTAGATGTTTGCAGAACAGTGATATGGGTTCGCCCCGGTTTTTGTTAAAGTGTTACACACAGTTTCCAGATGTTAGCAGAACAGTAGTTCAGTTTGACCCAGTTTTAGTTAAAGTGTCACACACAGTTTACAGATGTTTGCAGAACAGTGATATGGGTTCGCCCCGGTTTTTGTTAAAGTGTTACACACAGTTTCCAGATGTTTGCAGAACAGTAGTTCAGTTTGTCCCGGTTTTAGTTAAAGTGCCACAAACAGTTTCCAGATGTTTGCAGAACAGTGATATGGGTTTGCCCCGGTTTTTGTTAAAGTGTTACACACAGTTTCCAGATGTTTGCAGAACAGTAGTTCAGTTTGTCCCGGTTTTAGTTAAAGTGACACACACAGTTTCCAGATGTTTGCAGAACAGTAGTTCAGTTTGTCCCGGTTTTAGTTAAAGTGACACACACAGTTTCCAGATGTTTGCAGGACAGTAGTTCGGTTTCTCCTGGTTTTAGTTAAAGTGTTACACACAGTTTCCAGATGTTTGCAGAACAGTGATGTGGGTTCTCCCGGCTTATTTATACTTTTTTTGACACAGTTTGAAGATGATTTTAGAACAGTTATATGGCTTCTACCTTTAATTAATACTTTTCAGACCCAGTTTGAAGATGGTCCACATCCACCTCCATTTTTGATTTTTTTATGTTTTTATTTTTTTAAAAATGCTTTTAGTTATTTCCCTGACCCCATTCCTTTGTAGGGCACTTGCCCCACCCTTACCCCCATTTTCCTTCCTTTTGCAGACCTCTAGGACTTTCCTGGACTTTTTTACAGCAATTTTCAGAACTTTTGGTAAAATTACCAGAACCCCGGACCCGAACCCGGACTTTTTTTGAAAAGTCCGGGTTTGGGTCCAGGTCCCGGACACCCCAAAGTTCGGTACGGACCCGAACTTTACAGTGCGGGTTCGCTCAACACTAAAAGTGACAGTTCATGTATCTTCACAGTGCTTCTAGTGAGCCACCACCTTCAGGTGCAGTGCCTGCTCACCTCAAATACCAGGCCCCACTACAGAGTCTTATATGCCTCTGACCGATTCCTGCTATAGGAGGTACAGCAAGTACTCCTCTTCCTCCCATCACAGGGTATAGCTGCTGACTCTCCCTCTTCGCTCCTCAGTCATAATAGGCATATAAAATCATCAGCTCACCACGCTAACACTGATAACTGCTAAGTGACGTCACGGGCTTCAGCTCCTCCCACCCGTACGTGTTACACCCTCCATCGGGCTTCTTCAGTAGGCCTCTATGTTCTTACCTACAGTAGATTTTTTCTAATTCAATGGGCATTTGCCAGAATTTACCCTTTCTACTAACCAGAGTTTTGACAGTTTGCAGCATCAGAAGTTAAAGTGGTTGTAAAGGTATTTTTTTACTGGATCTTCTATATGTGGCACAAACATCTACAATAAATATATATTTTGTCCAACATCGTTTCATATATATATATATTTTTTTTTTTTACCTACCTAATTCCATCTCTTCCTACTTTACATTAGCCCAGCTTCCTGTTCTGGCAGCATGCTCTCGGCCACTGCGCCATCTGCCTTAGTGAACTACATTTCCCATTATGCACAGCGGCATCACTCATGCACATTGCCGCTTTTCCCCTGTGTACTTCATTGAGAACGAGCACAGTTCTCACACTGAGAGCTGAACACAACATGAGAACATAAGGGGCAGAGAAAAGGCTGGGCTGCAGTCCGGAGCTCCGGATTCCCATGCCATTCAAAGGGCTTGGGAGGCGGAGCTGTAGCAACATGCACAGGCGCGGCTCCCCTGCCTGTCAGCGCAGCTTGCGTATATTGTAGTCCCCGTGGTGGGAGCGTGCATGATTGGGTGACCCTTGAGAAGGTTCCTGTGAAGGGGTCACCCATCTAGAAGAAGGACAGGAAGTGGGGAAAATGGACCCCCCAAAAGCTTACTTCCAAACGGAACAGGATAACGAGGTTATTAAATTCAGAAAAGACAACTGTAAAGGGCCAGGATTAGCCAAAAAAAAACAAAACAAAAACGAGGGTTTAGTATCACTTTAATCCTAGCACAAGCAGAGAGTATGCAAATGAGAATTGTGGGTAAAATCCTCATATGTAACGGACTAAGATTTGCCGTTTAGAAGATTTGGCTGTCCAGATGTTGGGCAAATAATAGCAATCTGGCTCATTGGGGTGAATGTGTTTTATAAATGTGGTAAATCATCCGATCTGTGCTCAGTGACAACAATGCAGCGAACAATCAGAAGATCAATCATTTGCTTCTTTATAACCAAGGCCCAATGTATTAAAATGAAAAATATAATAGGAAATCTGTTGCACATCTCTGGTTGATGTTATGTGATCATTTGTATTCAGGCATTATTGTAGCCACTGTGACATTTTTCCTTTACAAGCTCTTTGTAGCAAGCTAAAATCCAATGGATTAATTAAGTTCTTGTGACTTGTGCAGTGTTAATAAATCCACTGTGCTCTGGCAGCATGAAAGAGTCTGCCAATGAATGTATAAGTAATGGTAGTCGGTATAGGAAGTCTGAGCAGATTGGCAGTCTTTGTATATTTTAACACTGCAGTGGCTGGCATCCAGTGTTCGTTTCAACTTTAATGCACTTTGATGGGGTTTTAACTGCATTTCTCTGATAAGATGAGGTGAGGTGCTAGAAAAATTCAATAAACTGGTCTGCGAACAAATGGATTTATAAATGTGTCAAATTCACTACCTGTGGAGCTCTAAGAAGCTAGAAGACAAAGAGATGTGGATTTGCAGTCTGCAATTAGAGTCATTTCCTTTGCTGTTTAACATATGGCGATTCTTGTAATGCTCAGTAAAGAAACACTTTCTTATAACTGCGTCTCACAAGGGAGTGACGGCTCACACACATTTTTATCAACATCATCTGGACTTGCTTTCTTCATATTATTATTCTCTATTGTAGAAGGTTCCACCGATATAGTATTCTATACAGCAGTGGTTCTCAACCTCAGTCCTCAAGTACCCCCAACAGGCCAAGTTTTGGGAACTTCCCTTAGATAAAATGGCTCTTATCAATACCATGTCATTGATATTGATTTATAGCAGCTGTGCAAAGTAAAGGAAAACCTGAAAACATGGCCGTTGGGGGTACTTGAGGACTGGGGTTGAGAACCAGTATTCCCTCATATAGCTGTAATCTGTAATGAGAAGCAATCCCTTCAAAGTGAAGGGAATTCCCATCTTAGAGAGTTGTCACTGGACAATGGACACCAGGAAAAAAGTGAATCCCCTCAATGGGGATACAGAGGAAAACTTTTTTTTTTTGTTTCAATAGTTTTTATTCAAGTTTATCATTGATACAAATGGCAGGACATAACACTACATGGATGGGTACGGGTACAAAAGTACGGGTACGGGTACAAAAGTATCATCCGTCCATGAACAGTGAACATTGAGATAGTAAAATAATTACCACATGCTGTACAATGGGGGAATGGTATTGCCCGACACCCCCTAGGCACCCCATCTGGGATCAAACTGTGCCTTAAGGGGAGGGCAACCCGATCAGCCTTAAACTTCCATAATAAATAACATAGTAGAGTTGCAGTGCTAACAGGTGTATATAACATAAAGAAATAAGGACGTGTGGTTACAGGTGTTTGGAGTACCATGCAGTCCATGGTAAGCAGTGATCGTTCTGTGTGTCCAGAACAGGATGCCATAATTTTTTAATAGGAACAGTGTAGTTGAGTCACGTCTGTTAAAGTAGGAGGAAGGGGGTGTAGCCTTGCCCCCATAGGGGTTGCTGAAAGTAGTTGTTCACCTGTCACCCTGCCCATCTAGGCATCCATCTCAGGCAATCAGAGACATAGATCAGTCCATTGCTTTGTTTTGTTTTTTTATTGAGGGGTATTGAACTTGGATAGGGATTTGGGAATTATGGGATGCCCAAGAACATTCAGCGCAAATTTGCTTAGGACTCCTATATACACTCCAGTATATACACTTTTCTCTCCACTCCAGCACAAACACTTGCTGCAGACTGTTCCTCTCTCACCAGCACTTCCCTTTCTGCAGACTATCACTCCACCAGACTAGCTAGCACCGCATGGGTAGGCCTGACACAATACTCAGTCAGACCACGTGAACTGCCTTTTGCGGGCAGAGGCCTCGGGCCTCTTTGTGTAGAAAAGTTCAGGGGCTAGCTGTCCTCTCTTCAGCTACCACTCCCTAGCTCGCTTCAGGCCCTGCCGGCCAGAATGGCTGCAATGACCACTCTCCACTGCCTTCCTCCAGCTGCAAACTCCCAGCTCTCTTCAGATTTGCCTCTCCAGTCCTCCTGACTGTGCTTCACTCACCAGCACTTCACTTGCTGCGACCAGAAATCCTCCTGGACACTCCTAGAGTTTTCTCTCTCATGCTGTCCTCTTTGTGCTCTCTCATGTGCCTCTCCTTCCAGGATCTCTCTCTCCTCCCGGATGCACCCGAGCCCCAGCCCGGGGTCACCCCTCTCCCCAGACAGGGGAGCTCCCCGTGAGCATAACAGCCTCCTTCCCCAGCTGGGCTGACCCCAGGTATTTAAGAAGGCCTGCCCCCTGCCAATCCAAGTTGGGATTGGTCAGGGCTCCTTAAGATACCCCAGGTAGAATCCACCTCTCTTTCCATCCCTCCTTCTAGTACCTTCTAGAAAGAAAGGGGAGGTAACTGAAAAGTGACACCACCTGTGATTCACCAGCTGCTACCCTGAGTCACTCCCAGCCCAGAATCAAAACAAACAGGCCTAGCAACCAGCTAAGCCTGCCCAGATTTACCTACACTGCCAGAGAAAAATCCTACTCTAGCACCTCACTACCTAGAGGGTGCTACAGGGGGGTTTCCATTTTCTAATAATACTTAGTCTTGCAGCAAGAAGAATGTGTATGATTGTGTGTAGTGTTTTGTATGGGAAAACGCTTGTGTCCAGGGAAAGTAAGGCAAGTCCTGGGTCTGGGCAATTTCAGAGATGATGTTGAATATGGATGTCCAATATGATGTTAATATGGGGCATTCCCAGAGAATGTGCAGGAAATCCCTTTTGCGGCCACAATTTTACCAAAATTGATTGGGTAGGTGAGGGTTAAAACTTGAGATTTTGTTTGGAGTCATGAACCGTCTTAGTGTGATTTTTGTGGAGAGTTCCCATAGAATGGAGCAGATGAAAACTTGACAGAGGGTCTAACCTTTTCCCACCTTATGCAAGAATATTTTTTTTTATGTTTACATATAGTCAACGCCACTTTATTAGGTACACCTGTTCAATTGCTTGGTAACGCAAATTGCTAATCAGCCAATCACATGGCAGCAACTCAATGCATTTAGGCATCTAAATGTGGTAAACACAACTTGCTGAAGTTCAAACCGAGCATCAAAATGGGGAAGAAAGGGGATTTAAGTGACTTTGAACGTGGCATGGTTGTTGGTGCCAGATGGGCTGGTCTGATTATTTCAAAAACTGCTGATATACTGGGATTTTCACGCACTACCATCTCTAGGGATTACAGAGAATGGTCTGAAAAAGAGAAAATATCTGGCGAGCAGAAGTTGTGTGGATGAAAATGCCTTGTTGATGTTAGAGGAGAATGGGCAGACTGATTCGAGATGATAGAAAGACAACACCAACTCAAATCACCACTCATTACAACCAAGGTATGCAGAATACCATCTCCGAACGCACAGCACATCGAACCTTGAAGCAAATGGGCTACAGCAGCAGAAGACCACACCGGCTGCCACTCCTGTCAGCTAAGAACAGGAAACTGAGGCTACAATTCACACAGGCTCACCAATATCAGACAATAGGAGATTGGAAAAACGTGCATCCATGGGAGCGGGTGGGCTGCAACCCATGGGCACTGGTGGGCTGCAACCCATAGGCACTTGTGAACAGCATCCATGGGCACTGGTAAGCTGCATCCATGGGCACTGGTGAGCTGCATCCATGGGCACTGTTGAGCTGCATCCATGGGCACTAGTGGGCTGCATCCATGGGCTCTGGTGGGCTGCAACCCATGGGAACTGGGGGACTGCATCCCATGGACACGGGTGGCTGCATCCCATGGGCACTGGTGGGTTGCATCCCATGGGCACTGGTGGGCTGCATTGTACTCTTGTATCATGTCTGCAGTCTCCGACTGTTTCCTGTACTATGTCTGCAGTCTCTGACCATCTCTTGTATCATGCCTGCAATCTCTGACCATTTTCTGTACTATTTCTACAATCTCTGACCATCTCTTGTATCATGTCTGCGGTCTCTGCCCGTCTCCTGTACTAGGTCTGCAGTCTCTGACCATCTCCTGTACTATGTCTGCAGTCTCTGACCGTCCCCTGTACTAGATCTGCAGTCTCTGACCATGACCGTCTCCTGTACCAGGTCTGCAGTCTCTGACCATCTCATGTACTATGTCTGCAGTCTCTGACCATCTCTTGTTCTAGGTCTGCAGTCTCTGACCGTCTCCTGTACTATGTCTGCAGTCTCCGACCATGTATCATGTCTGCTAGAGGTGCACTGAATGGAAATTTTGCTAATACTATTAGCAGTGTGTTTAAGTTTAAGTATGATATATATAAAAATATAAACTTTTTTTAAAAACTGTAATTTTCGGTTTCGGTTTTCGGCTAAGTGCATCCTGCATTTTCGGTTTCGACACCAAAATTTCCATTCGGCGCACCACTACTTTAAATCATGGGGATGTATGAGACAAAATGAACAGCATTTCTTGCAATAAATATGTTTCAAATATTATTTACATTAAAAGTAGTAATAAGTTAAGATATTGAAACAGCTTTCCCACCAACCAACTACCATTCCCCAGTCCAAAGTCAAAATTTCTCTAATGTAGTTTTTTACCTTTTTCCCCCCTTTTTTAAGTGATCAAATACCCTTCTTCATAAGGAGCTCAAAGACCTGGGGGAGGAGAAACAGCAGCACACTGGTCTTCCCAGTGGATGTGTGTCCGGGGGGGGGGGGGGGGAGGGGTGACAAGTCTGATGAAGGAGATGAGGCTGATAGGGCATACAGAGCACCAGATGTATCCTCATTCACTACAACATGAGACTGTTTTTCTCTGCATTCTTTATGAGCAGCGCATTCATTTGAAACTGTTAAGGAGAAACTGGCATTTGAATGCCTGCTAGGAGAGTGCTATAAAAACATGCACGGGCATTTAATAGGCTTCAGTGATGGTTTGAAAGCGCTACTTAACTGCTCAGTTCTGAAGGATCAACACCTTCTGGTAAGGGGCTTTTTGAAACTCATTATTGGTGAATAATTTTGCATGCAAGATCACTTTGTAGTTTGGAGCTGTTCTTTTCTTCTGTTTCTACAACTCTTTTGGGACTTTTGATGGACCTATTTTTTACTTATGTTGGACTCCTTTTTCACTTATTGAGAGCACTTTTATTTTTATTTCATTTTTGTTTTTCAATATATATGTCTTTATGTTGATTAATTTTATAACTGTTTATCACAGATTTCTCCTATTAGTTCTCCTATTTCACACAAAGGAAGTGATACAAAGAGAACAGGGTTCTTTTTCATACAAGTACATGGTACAGCAAGCATATATCAGCTATATGAAATGCTGGCTTTACATATTCTATTTTGTGGGTGCAAGGACTGCAGGGTGTACTGTGAGTAAGTTTATACTGAATATTACCATGGCCATACCCAACATTCAGCGCAGTTTAAATGCAATCACTTTTCAGCATGCTGGGCACGCCACATGGTCTCACTGCAACGGTAATAGTTTTAGGTCTTCAGGCAGAACAGCAGATGGTCCGACAGGGACCTGCTCTTCCACTGAGAAAAGATTTCATTGATTACACCGCATGTAACTCAATCTGCGAATGGGGGAGAGTCTGATGAGTAGATTCTCTGCCCCATTCAGCAGTACAGATGATCCCCATTAGACCATCCGTACTGCTGCCCTGCCTGAAGACCCCAAAGATATTAACCATTGCAGCACAGGAAGAGGACAGGCATCCCTGCAGTGAAGATTTCTCCCGGTAACTAATGTGACTGTGTGTATAGGGATTTTTTTATGTTTCATTATTTTTTTTTCTTAGATTAACTTCGCCTTAACACATTGTGTGGCATTATGGTAAGCAGGATGAGTCACATGCTTCCCCATAATTCAGAAGTACAGGGTGGGCCATTTATATGGATACACCTTAATAAAATGGGAATGGTTGGTGATATTAACTTCCTGTTTGTGGCACATTAGTATATGTGAGGGGGGAAACTTTTCAAGATGGGTGGTGACCATGGCAGCCATTTTGAAGTCGGCCATTTTGAATCCAACTTTTGTTTTTTCAATAGGAAGAGGGTCATGTGACACATCAAACTTATTGGGAATTTCACAAGAAAAACAATGGTCACCCCCCATCTTGAAAAGTTTCCCCCCTCACATATACTAATGTGCCACAAACAGGAAGTTAATATCACCAACCATTCCCATTTTATTAAGGTGTATCCATATAAATGGCCAACCCTGTACATTCAATTTCGTTTTTTTTTTTAAATCATGAACGCTCAGCATCAAATGTGAGAGTTACGTAGGCCGGTTTACATGTAAACGCAGCCTGCCTAGGAATAGCTACTTCTCCACCAGGGGAGGGCTGGGAGCCGTAGGCCTGGGGGGCAAGTCCAGTCAAGTGGCCCATTGAACCACCGAATCAGCTCACCATCCATGCCTACCCAATGGGCCTAGCGGGATCCATGGTAGGGCCGGCCCTGGGTGCCCCCCCCCTTTACCTGCAGTTAGTTGGTGGCTGCGCCCCTGGGCCCTATTTCCTTCCTCCACAAGAAAAAAAAAGTGTGAGCGGGCAGCAGCCATTTTAAATGTAAGTTAGGGTGGCCTGGGGGGCAATTGCCACCCTACCCCCTGGGCCAGCCCTCCCCTGTTCTCCACCCATCAAGGCAGAGTGTACAGAGGCAGGGTGCTGTGACATTTTTAACAAGCTATGTACAGAGTCCTGCCCGCTCCTCACACCAGCCATGATTTGTCTGCATTGCATAGAGAAGCACAAGGGCCCAGTGATGACATCACTATGTCTAAAGTATTGTATGTAATAAAAAAGAAAAGGTTTTATTGTTCATGGGGAGGGAAAGGAAGGACCAGAGAAGGCAAAATGTAAGCAGATTCAATTTTACTTTGAAGTTGAACCATTGTTAGATTGTTTATAGATGTATTATATGTATATAATTGATTGCTTGGAGTTCCTAATGTTTCTATGGCTAATAGCTAATCTATCAAAACGAATGCTGCTTAGATTTTGATTTCTGGTAAATCTACAGAATGTATACCTATGACACCCATTACTCTTCACATAGAACATATTAAAGTGCAGTTTACAGATCTGTTAGACAGAAAAGCTTTCTCATGTATTGATTATATAGAGCATATCAATGAGTCAACCCTAGATTAGAATACAAACATTTCCCCCCCACAGTAATGTGTACAATATTTCAGCTGTAATAAAAAATAAAATGGAGATCATACATTTCCTATTCAGCAATTCCATTGTATGTAACTGAGGAATGGGGAATTGATGGCACTTATACACATTGATAATAGTAGCAAGTAATCATTTTATGAGTGATCACAGGAACCACATAAAACGAGTGTACAGTAGAAAACTTAAAGTATACCCTCACCAGCCACTTTGTTAGGTACACCTTGCTAGTACCGGGTTGAACCACCTTTTGCCTTGAGAACTACCTTAACCACTTCAGCCCCGGAAGGATTTATCCCCTTCATGACCAGGCCATATTTTGCGATATGGCACTGTGTCATTTTAACTGACAATTTGCGTGGTCTTGCAACGTTCTACCCAAACAAAATTGACATTGTTTTTTTCCCACAAATAGAGCTTTCTCTTGGTGGTATTTGATCACCTCTGTGGGTTTTATTTTTTGCGCTATAAACAAAAAAAGAGCGACAATTTTGAAAAAAAAAAAAACAATATTTTTTACAATTTGCCATAATAAATATCCCAAAAAAATTAAAACAACAAATTTCTTCATCAGTTTAGGCCAATATGTATTCTACATATTTTTGGTAACAAAATCAAAATAAGCATGTATTGATTGGTTTGCACAAAAGTTACAACGTCTACAAAATAGGGGATAGATTTATGGCATTTTTATGGCATTTTTATTATTTTTTTTTTTTTTTACTAGTAATCGTGAGGATCAGCAATATTTAGCAGTACTGCGACATTGCGGCAGACAGATCGGACACTTTTGATACTTTTTTGGGACCATTGACATTTATACAGTGATCAGTGCTATAAAAATACACTGATTACTGTGTAAATGTCACTGGCAGGGAAGGACTTAACACTAGGGGGCTATCAAAGGGTTTAATGTGTTCCCTGGGAGGTGTTTCTAACTGTGGGGGGATTGTGTTGACTGGGAGTAGAGAAAGAACGCTGTTTCTGAGTACTAGGAACAGCAGATCTCTCTCTACTTCCCTGACAGAACAGGGATCTGTCTCTTTACATTGACAGATCCCTGTTTTGCCTCTCTATCCCGTGATCGCGGGTGGCTGCCGGACATCATGGCTGCCGGGCACGTGCATCAGCTCCCCCACTGTGCAGCGGGCATGCGCCTCCAGCAGCGGGCATGCGCCTCCAGCAGCGGGCACGCACCTGCTATAGCTATTTAAAGGTCCACCGTACAGCTACGGCAATTCGCGGGAACGTGCCGACCGTTATACAGTGGCTGGTCAGCAAGTGGTTAAAGTGGATGTAAACCCACCACTCACACAGTATAAACTAATGGCACAGTGGTAATGTATATATACATGCAAGCCTCCTGCATGTATCCTTACCTTGCAAATGTCAACCCCTTCAGCAGTGGAAACCCTGCAAAACACTGGAATCAGTGGGTGGGTCTCTTTGCCTGAGCTGGGTGGGCGGAGTCGTGATGTCACAAGACTCCCCGCCCACCTCTACACTCTCATGCTCTCCTATTACTGAGTTTTAAGTAACATCCAGTCAAAACTCAGGAAAGGCACCACATGACTTCAGCATGCCCAATCATGCTGAGGTGTGGAGTAGCCAATCCTGGCAGAGCTGGAGAAGAAAGGGGGGGTGAAGATGGAATCGTACACACTCTCTCCGTGCAGGAGATAAAGAAATCAGATGTCAGTCACAGCAGTGGGGGATGTGGTGACACAAACTTATCTGTGTGTCGTTTTTTATTTTATTGAAAAAAGACAAAAGGATTGCTCAGAGCTAGATTAACTCTCTGTGGCAAGACTAGGCACAAATGACATGACATCCTCTAGTCTACCAGGTAGAAGTCTTCATTAAAAAAATGTTTTTTTCAGGTTTACATCCATTTTAATTCTTCATGGCATAGATTCAACAAGGTGTTGGAAACATTTCTCAGAGCTATTGGTCCATATTGACATGATAGCATCATGCAGTTGCTGCAGATTTGTCGGCTGCACATCCATGATGCACATTTCCTGTTCCACCACATCCCAAAGGTGTTCTATTGGATGAGATCTGATGACTGTGGAGGCTATTGGAGTACAGTGAACTCATTGGCATTTACAAGAAACCAGTGGTGAGATGATCTGAGCTTTGTGACATGGTGCATTATCCTGCTGGAAGGAGCCATCAGAAGATGGATGCACTGTAGTCATAAAGGGATGGACATGGTCAGCAACAATACTCAGGTAGGCCATTTAAACAATGCTCAATTGGTACTAAGGGGCCCAAAGTGCCCTAAAAAATATCCCTCACACCATTATACCACCACCACCAGCCTGAACCGTTGATACAGGATGGATCCATGCTTTCATGTTGTTTACGCCAAATTCTGACCCTACCATCTGAATGTCGCAGCTGAAATCGGGGCTCATCAGTGCCCATAGATGCAGTCCACCAGTGCCTGTTAGCGCAATCTCATGCTGTGTCACGGTCCAGGAACTGGATTGAATCTCCGGACAGCACTCTAACAATGTCCCGCCTCCTATACTGCCTCCTATGACACATGCACAATGATTCCCAGCATTGGATAAGTATGCTGTCCATCACAAGAGGCAGCCTAGGAGGTGGGACACTGTTACAGAGCTGCCCGGCGATTCAATCCAGCTCTGTGACACAGAGTGAGATTGCGCTGGCAGGCACTGGTGAGGCTACATGACGCTGACACTCACAGGGAGATGAGGAGGGAAAGGAGGAGAGGAGGGAGAGGAGGCCAGGATAACATATGTGCAGCACCCAGGGAGGCGGGGTGGGGCGGACCCCGCCGCCCCGCCCCTTTTCCGGCTAAATTATCAGCATTTTTTCTTTCGGCCACCTGCCGAAATGCAGAAATTTCGGTGCATCCCTACTTTAACTACCTCCCATCCGCGCTATAGCCGAATGACGGCTACAGCGCGGCTCTAAAATGCCGGGAGGACGTCAATAGACGTCCTCCCATTCGGCTCGTGCTGGGCGCGCCGATATCGCGCCTACCCTCCATCAATTTCATCCCTACGTGGCTTTAAAGACGTAAAGCCGTCCACCGGCTTTCTTTTTTACGACTATTAAATCGGCCTTTTCCCCGCCCCGCCGCCCCAGGCGGGGTGGGGCGGAGGGACCCACGACGTGTATACAATAGGACCGGAGGAGAGGGAGGAGAGGAGGAAAGGGAGGAGTAGAGGGACACTCACAGTCGCAGTACATCGGAGTGGTCACGGACGGTCGCGTTAGAGTGAGACACAGTGTCTCGACCT
>BLSH010309054.1:621677-641813 GCA_018402905.1 Glandirana rugosa
TTTGACACTTTTTTGGGACCATTGGCATTTATACAGCGATCAGTGCTATAAAAATGCACTGATTACTGTGTAAATGCCATTGGCAGTGAAGGGGTTAACCTGCAGGGGGCGCTCTAAGGGTTAACTATGTTCCCTGGGCGTGTTCTAACTGTAGGGGGACTTGCCTAGCTGGGGAAAGGAAGCGATCACAGCCTTCATGTACGAGAAGGCTGTGATCACTTCCCTTCCCCCTCACACAGAGCGGAGGTCCGTGTTTACATACACGGACCCCGCTCATTCGCTCCGGGGGGGGCATCGCGGGTGGCCGGCGGCAATCGAAGCCGCCGCACCCGCTCCCTGGCCCCCCCCGAACACAGTGAGCGCGCGTGCGCGCCTCCGGCGGCGCGCGCGCGCTCACAGTATCCCTGTAACACAGCCGCCGTCGTATGACGGCGTTTTGCGTTACAGAGCCACTTTGCCGCCGTCAATCTCCGATCGGCGGTCGGCAAGTGGTTAAATGCGTGGGGGTGTCATTCAGAATGAATGGCAGCCCTGCAACTATCCTCACAGCAACTGTGATTCCTGCACCCGCAACCACCCACATAAATGTGAACCGAACCTTAAAGTATTACTAAACCCACTACAGTAAAATCAATCTGTATATGCAGTGAAGCATGCTTGTAAAGCCTCGTACACACGGTGCGATGGTCGTACGACAGAACGGCCAAAATCGTATGTTGGCTGTTGTATCTCGCGTACTGACACATGCACTAAGGGATCGTACGACCAAGCCGAACGTAGTGACATGTTAGGAGCATATAACCAATTGGAAATGGATTGATTACTCCACTACAAAGGTACAAAATAAAACATTGGAGGCAACAGTGTCTGTTGTCTGTGTTTTCATCGTTCTCTGATTAGATGAGGTGGAGAGGTGGGGCGGTGACAGCACGCTCTCCACCTCATCCAATCAGAGAATGCTTTGCATTCATTCAGGTAATGCAAAGCATTCTCTGATTGACACCCGTGCTGAGTGGCCGACCTCCTGCATTCACAGTGCATCAGGCCAGCTGTTCAGCATGGAACCTGGAAAAAAGTGAGGATCACTGGAATAGCAATGTCTACTTCAGTGATTTCGAGATTCCTTGGGCATCAGCCAGGCATGGTGTATACATCTTTACATTTACATGTAACTATGTGTAAATATACCATACCTGGAATTCTTCTTTAACAGGTTCCAGACCGCCTTGCGTACATTTACTGCTGCAGAGTGGCTGGATAGCACGAATCACCATCTATAAACGGTGGCTCACGCATGCGCGGCTAGTGGGCGGGAGCTCTCGTACCCGCCACACTCTTCAGCAGTATGGCCGCGGGTCGGGCGGACTTGATTGCCTGGCACAGAAGAAGAACGGGGAACCGCCAATATAAACACAGCTGTTCCCCGCTCTGTCAAGCGGCATGTAAGAGATCTACTGATTCTTGTCACTGGAATCAGTTAGATCTCTTACGCCCCTGGCAGCCCAGCCCCCTCACAGTTAGAACACACCTAGGGAACACAGTTAACCCCTAGATCGCCCCCTGCAGGTTAACCCCTTCACTGCCAATGACATTTATACAGTAATCAGTGGCTATTTAAATTTCTGATCACTGTATAAATGTCATTGGTCCCAAAAAAGTATCAAAAATGTTCGACATGTCCGCTGCAATATTGCAGTCCTGATAAAAATTGCAGATCGCCGCCATTACTAGTAAAAAAAAAATTTGTAAAATTGCCATAAATCAATTCTCATGGTTTGTAAACGTGGCCACTTTTGTGCAAACCAATCAATAAAAGATGATTGTGATTTTTTTTACCATAAATATGAGGAAGAATATATATCGGCCAAAACTGATGAATAAATGCGTTTTTTAATTTTTTTCTGCTATCTATTTTAGCAAAAAGTAAAAAATATTGTTTTTTTACTTTTTTTTTTATAGCGGTGATCAGAAGTGACACAGAGGGGATCAAATACCACCAAAAGAAAGCTCTATTTGTGGGAAAAAAGGACGTCAATTTTGTTTGGGTACAACGTCGCACGACCACGCAATTATCAGTTAAAGCGACGCAGTGCCGTATAGCAAAAAGTGCTCTGGTCCTACAGTGGGAAATCTTTCCAGTCCTTAAGTGTTTAAGGATTCTGTTAGGCAGGCATGTTGTTATATCTTTCTCAAAGAATGATGGCTTGTTAGAGGTCTGTCAGTGCTTGCCTGAGATAACTGAATGTTTAGTACCCACTGTGACTTCAAGGATCAACTAACATCTTGATTCTGCATATATGCAATTAGTAGACAGGTTTTTTTTAAAGGATAGGTTCACTTTTGGTAATATTACATCTGTATTTAGGACCTAACATGTTAAGAGCATCTGCCTGCTCCCCTCTGACCCCGGCTCTGACAGTGGGTGGGGGATATTCTCTCCGCACCTGCTGTCACAATTTATAAAGAGCGTGGCCATGTGTGGCTCTGCCCACACGGTCACATCATTCATTCCCAGCAATTCATGAATGAGTGAACTACAAGTACTGTGTACCACCGCTGCAGATAGCTTGTAGTTCTCAATGAACTAGATTATGCAGGTGCAATCCCCTTCAGTTTACAGAAAAAAATGCACATTTTTTTCACCTGCAAAAATATGTCAGTTTCATTTATTTATTATTACTATTATTATTTTTTAAAAAGTGATTTCAGCCTTTAAGGAGAGAATAGAAACAATAAAATAAATCTTTGTAAATGGTCATAATTTAACCAAAAAATATGTTGTGCAAAAAGTGTCACCAACTAGTAAAATTGTAAATAGTGACAGCTACACTAACAAAATGTCCACATAAACATTATACATATTAATATTACTTAAAATCATGTTGCACTATCAATATAGAGTGCATAAATTCATAACAATTACTCAATCAAGTAAAACATTCATATGTATCAAAAACTGTAAACAAGAATGTGTTAAAAAAAAACATTCATAAATAATCCAGTAAAGTCCATCAGAAAAAAAAGAAGAGAAGTGCTCTTGTGCAAAAAGTGCATTCATACTTGTGTATCAACAATAATCTATATGTCAGGGTGGATAGCAAAATCTTCACACTGTGAGGGAAATTCACCTTAGACCTCACTCAGGTTCAAGTTAAGAAATTTTATTTTCTCGTACGAGGAGACAAGCAGAAATTACAAGGCACAATTCTATACAGATATTTGTCTATTGGTTTTAGCAGGGGAGGGCTGGGCCAGGAGGCAGAGTGGCACTTGCCCCCCAGGCCACCCCAACTTACATTCGTAATGGCTGTTGCCCGCTGACAATATTTTCTTTTTGTGGAGGAAGTAGGGGCCAGGGGCATGGCCGCCAACTTACTGCAAGCAGAGGGGGGCGCCCAGGGCTGACCCTACCATGGATGATGTTTATTATAGGAGCCGGTTCAGGAGGCGGGACTTCGTATGACAGTGTCCGCGCCAGGTAAGCATGAGATCCCCGCACTTTGTAATCCGGTGGCTCTCCTCTTTCTGCATTACAGGCTGCATTGAATGGGCACTGGTGAGGCTGCATTGATGGGCACTGATGAGGCTGCATTGATGGGCACTGATGAGGCTGCATTGATGGACACTGATCAGGCTGCATTGATGGGCACTGATGAGGCTGCACCTCCTTTGTTGCTATTAACATTAAATTATGTTACCACATTGTATCATATTTGTCTTGCTTCTTAACATCAATATCTATTATAAAACCAGATGGGCATGGCTGGTGAGCTGATTCGGTGGTTCAATGGGCCACTTTACTGGACTTGCCCCCCAGGCCTAAGGCTGCCAGCCCTCCACTGGGTTCTAGCCGCTGTGACTGGTACAATGGGGCTACACACACAACAGCTAGCCTGATAGACGCCTATCTGAGCTTGTCTAATTGACAATGATTAGCTTAGACTTTTATACTTTCAAAAAAGAGATGCCGATTTAGCCACCCCTTCTGGACAATGATTGTTTGACTTGTATGAAACCTTTATTGTCATTTCCAAGAAGTAGGTGTAGCTAGTCTCACAGCTAGAAACCAAAACTAACTTTTAACTTTTAGGAAACTAAACTAATCGTTGCCTATATTTCAAAAGTGCAGTTTCAATAGCAGCTTGTAAGTGGGCATAAATGATATTATATAATAATCATCTATTTCATAAATGATTATAAAATAAGCATCTAATTTCTCTAACACACGCCAAAAGTACACACACAACTCTCAAGCTACTTACCAGCTACTCTAACCCCAATATGGGGGTCTGGATGCACTTTATCCCAGTATCCCCATGGGATGGATGGATATCAGGAGCCAAGATTCCAGGATGGGTTATCATACAACCAGGATGCTCAACAGTGGGCTCAGCAAAAGGGAGAGACAAAGGAGGAACTCATAGTGTAGTAATTAAAAATCCAGGCTTTTTAATGAAGGTTAAAACTACTTACAAGAAGACAGGAGTAACATTTCATAAGAAACAATCAATCACATGCAGACACCCCAGCGGGTGTAATAAAGTCACCGCTATAGCTCCTCCCGACCCATCCTGGAATCTTGGCTTCTGATATCCACCTATTCCATGGGGATACTGGGAGAAGTCCAGGCAGACCCTCGTCTTGGGGTCAGAGTAGTTGGTAAGCGACTTGGGAGTTGGGTGTGCACTTTTGAGTGTGAAGATTTTGCTATCCACACTGAAATTTGGATTATTGTTGACACAAGTATAAATTAACTTTTTTTTCTGATGGACTTTACTGGATTATTTATGAATGCTTTTCAACACATTCTTATGTACAGTTTTTGATATACATGAATGTTTTACTTGATTGATTAATTGTTATGAATGTATTCATTTTATATTGATAGCGCAACATGTTTTTCAGTAATATTAAAATGGTTATTATTGCTTAATATATAATCGTAATATTATCTGACAATCGTTCTCTACTAGAGAAGAGAGCTGTGCCTGATTAACCTCCCATTTGATGGTGCTTGCATAGTTTCAAGACCAGTGCCACTTGACAAGAGCCAGTAGCATGATACCAATAATCTTTTAGCTGTCTGTAATTGGAACAACATTTTGACTAGCACTGACCCTCAATGAATGGCTTTTATCAGGAGTTCCCTGGCATCTGAAAATTATTTTAAAGGTTTCTCTGTAGAAAAAAAGTTGAGAAAGGCTGTTGTAAGGGATATTGAAATTGGTTGCACCAATTGCATAACTCAGTAGAGGTACTGTACGGTAGCCCATAGTTCTCAGAGAAAACAGTCCTCTTTGTTGTTATATACAACAGCCTTTTCCATGTTTGGTGCATTGGAAGCTATTCGGAGTAAGCCCATTTTTAAAAGTAATAGATATAGCATCACAGCTGCTCAAAAACATATACATTTCTGTTAGTATTATTAGCCCTCATGGTGGCTGGTGGATCCGGCTGGGAACCTGATCACAGAGGATGGTAAAAAGATAATAAATTAAGGCATGGACTGTAATAGTGGGAGACGTCTATGTCTATAAACTGTCTTCCCCTACCTCTCTGACAAACTGCCTTGCAGCCAATATGTCAGAACACCATTCCATCTTATCTGCACATTGTCAGTATCAGTTCACCCAGTCTTTGTCCTTTTTATAGGTTTCCATGCAACAGTTCACCAGTTCTTATAACCACTCTCAATACACTGCTGCCATACATTGTCTGTCCAGTATAATTTTCAGCCATCTTTTACCCTTACAATACATGTGTTTTTGTCAGTTAAAACTGAACTTCAGACAGATGTAAAAATCCACCAGTTAATCTAGTTAAAAATTCTTTGCAATGATAAATCTGCAAATCTGTGGTCATTTTTTGTTCAGTTTGTTTATTGGTTTTATGTTCTCAGCAGTCTTTGTTACCAAATAGCACAGTTTGGAAAAAGGAGGATGCAACACACATACAATTGCATATGTCCTATCATAGTGGCATGCAACAGGAATGGGGTCATGGATGGCGGGGAGTCTACCTTGGTGTGTCTCACAAGGGACCAAGACTTTCAGAAGAGCAAGTTGGGGAAATAGCAGGGCTTGGATAGAGGGGAGGTAACAGCATGAGGTAAGGGAGAAAGAAAAAAGAAGTAAATGGGAAAAGAAACGGGAAAGGGAAACGTGTCTCCCATAGGTGTGCCTCAGTTCAGAGGCCAAAAATGTCCAGATAAAATTCTGCAACGTAATGCTCAAGGGTACCAGATTCTATTTTCTTATGAAGCATGCCTAAGTGAACTTAGCCAATGAGAGAGTGGGTGATTTATGGGCTTTAGCAATTGTTTATTTAGCTGTAGTTAAAACATGGAAAAGTTAAATTAAACTGAGATTTGGAGAGACCTGGAGGCTTAAAGCGGATGTAAACCCGAAAACAAAAAATTTAATAATTCTGCCTGGTAGAGTATATCATGTTATGCCATCTGTGCCCAGTCTTGTCACAAAGAGTTAATTCAACTGTGAGTAATGAGCTTATCTTTTTTCAGGAAGAGAAAGTCTGACTAACAGGGAAATACACAGTCGTTCCGCCCCTTGCTCTGTGAGTGACAAGCAATTTACTTATCTCCTTCACACAGCAGAGAAAGTTTTACACTCCCCCCTCCCTCCCTCCTCAATGTCTCAGTATAGAGGTGGGTGGGGAGGCTTGTGACATCACAAACCCACCCACCAAACTCCACCAAACACTGACACCCACTGATTTCAGAGTTTTACAGAGCTGCAAGTGCTTACAGGAAGGACATTTGAAAGGTAGGGATAGATGCAGGAGGCTTGCATGTGTATATACATTAATACTGTGTCATTCGTTTATACTGGGTGGGTGGTGGGTTTACATCCACTTTAAATTAAATTGAGATTTGGAGAGACCTGGAGGCTTAAGGTACATATTGAGTCAGGATGGTCTCCGCAGAGATCATCAGTTCCAATATATTCCTCCCCAGAATTGCCGGGTTACTGGGCACGACCACCTTATGTGGAAAAGGGTCCTTCTAATTGACCACAATCTCTAAAACAGAGAGGTAGTTGTGCGGGTACATAATGGGCAATTCAAGTCGCCACTAGTTGAGGACCTTAATTGGTCTTGACTGTGAGAACAGGATTTCATTGTTCCTAAATTTGAGGCCAACCTTGTGCATCTAAGTATGTCACCAGCTGCTGCCCGCTTCTGGATGTACTTAGGGGGATGTTGAGAAGAGGGAGTTAACAGCATGGTGTACTAAATCTACAGTATTTTTTTCAAATACTGTTGGCAAAAGTACCTGAATCAGTATTTTAGTCTTCTGTAATCCCCTACAGCTGCAGTCAGACTGGGAGGTGTGGGGGGCTGTTCTGTAGGACTGTCAGACTGTATTACTTTGCATATTGTTCTGTTCGCATTAACCCCCTTCATACCAAAGGGAGCCTCAGCCTAGGTCTGGAAGTATCATACACTTCTTGGGCAACCTCCTTTTGCACAGAGAGAAAATAATATTCTCTTTGAAAATCATGCAGTCTTTTTCTGGTACATAAGTAGTCAATGCTTTGTATGTTCAACCATGACCTTGACTTTTTTTTCCTTTTATTGCACAGGGCTATCCAGCATTGTTCACGTTCTCCTCATTTATTTACCTTTTTCAATGCTTTATCATTTTTATTTTTTTCCAGGGTCAATATTTTTATTTTCCACTCTTGCCCCCTCTTAGATGCTTAATTAAAGGTCCCAGACATGTCAAGAGTTTCTTTATCTGTCTCATTTGTCAGTCTCATCTTTCTCTACCTATCCTGTCAGTTTTGCGCATCTTCCTCCATCCTGTCAGCCTCTATACGTCTGTTGCGCTTGTCATTCTTGTGTTCTGGCTTGTCCCATTTATCAGTCTTGAGGCTCTCTAACCATACAATTTTTCTTCTTGTACTTTCCTGACAGTCTTTTTTGTTGGTCTTGTCTTTCTTCTCCCTGTGTATCAATTTTGTCTTTCTACTTTCCTTATGTTTAACCACTTCAGCCCCAGAAGGATTCACCCCCTTCCTGACCAGAGCACATTTTCCGATTCGGCACTGCTCCGCTTTAACTGACAAGTGCGCGGCCGTGCGACGTTGTACCCAAACAAGATTGATGTCATTTTTTCCCACAAATAGAGCTTTCTTTTGGTGGTATTTGATCACCTCTGCGGTTTTTAATTTTTGCGCTATAAACAAACAAAGAGCAACAATTTTGAAATAAAACCTATTTTTTTTTACTTTTTGCTATAATACATATCAAAAAAAAAAATTAAAAAAAACAAACTTAAACATCAGTTTAGGCCAAAATGTATTCTTCTACATATTTTTGGTAAATAAAATTGCAATAAGCGTTTATTGATTGGTTTGCGCAAAAGTTATTGCGTCTACAAACTATGAGAATTAATTTATGGTGTTTTTATTATTATTTTTTTTTATAGTAATGGCGGCGATCTGTGATTTTTATAGGGACTGCGATATTGCGGTGGACATGTCGGACATTTTTTACACTTTTTTGGGACCATCGACATATATACAGCGATCAGTACAAAAAATAGCCACTGATTACTGTATAAATGTCACTGGCAGGGAAGGGCTTAACCTGCAGGGGGCAATCAAGGGCTTAATGTGTTCCCTCAGCGTGTTCTAACTGTGGGGGGGCTGGGCTGGTAGGGACATGACAGATCTAACTGATCCCGATCCCGACAGTAGATCACTACCATGTCCCCTGACAGAACGGGAGACCACCGTGTTTACATCCTCTGTATTAGGCGATTGTGGGTCGCCGGTGGACATCGAGTCCGTCTGACCTGCAGCCACACTCACGGCGATTTGCGCAGGGCTGCCAACCTGCTGCCGTATATGTACAGGAGCCGGTCGGGAAGTGGTTACTGGGTTGATTTGCTAAAGACAAATAGGCTGGGTAGTTACACTTTTGTGTGGGAATTTTCCCCAGAGCTTAGTGAATGTGGTGAAATTTCACTTTGCAAAGAATACCCAATCACCTGCATTTTTACTTATACATGATTGAATGATGGAGGTTTAGCAGCTTCATTCACTAAAGCTAGCCAAATATACTTTTTTTTTTTTTCTTCAGCCAGTGGGCTAAATTAAAAAATCAAAAAACAGATTCCTCCATCCATACAAGCGAGGAGAATGGAGGAATCCCCCCACTGGGACATTGCATTGTGACAGCGGGACTATCCCACATGTGCTCTGAAGGGACTGCATACCTGTGTCGCCCCTTCAGAGCTCCGTGCCGGAGCCGACGTCACCGCAGCTCCGGCCATTCATGCAGCCAGAATCTGCAAACCCGGAAGGAAGACCAGGTGAAGATGGCAGTAGGTCTATCCTAATGTGCCAGTATGCGGTACATACTAGTACATTATGACTTAACTCTGCAGGGGGGCCTGCTTAATTTGTATTTCAGCGGTGGTTTACTACTGCTTTAAAGAGAAACTTTAGCCCCCGGCAATTTCTGTTTTTAATTCGTACCTGTTATGCAGAGTTGTCCCAAAATCACGTACTCACCTGCCCAGCAGATCCACTATTCAGGTGTCACAGCCCCGGTTCCATGCTGCCATCTTGGTCTTCCTTGGCTGGCTGCGAATTTTGGGTTCAGGCAGCTGGCTCATGATGATGTGTGAAGCTCCACCCACTGACTGCTCTGTGTCCTACTCCTGAGGCTTCCTGGCATATATGGCCTGGCATCCCAGGAGGCTGAGGGAGCAGGGACACAATATTCTTGGCTAGAAAAGAATGGTGGTGAGTGTGAGCTGGCAAAAAAATTAAGTAAACAAAATAAAACCAACATCTAATAACCCTTATACTGTGTTAGGAGAAGAGAGGTGCAAGGAGAAAAAGTGACTCTAGAGCAGGGGTCTCCAAATTCTCTAATCAAAGGGCCAGTTTACTGTCCTTCAGACTTTAGTGGGGTCAGACTGTGGCCAGGGGGAATAGAAATTGTTCTGGCATCAGTGGGAGGAATAGTGCCCCATCATTGGTGTCAGTGGAAAAATAGTGCCCCATTTTTTGTGTCAATGAGAGAAATAGTGCACCGTTGTTGATGTCAGTAACAGGACTTATGCCCTATTGTTGGTGTTAGTGGGAGGAATAGTGTCTTGCATCAGTGGGAATAGTGCCCCAAGGGACGGATAAAGGCAAGCAAAGGATGGCATCAGGCCCCTGGGCCACAGTTTGGAGACCACTGCTCTATAGTGTGAAGGCTTGCTTACCTTCCTGGTATTTGTATTTTCTCTATACAGTATGTCCTAAAGCTGTGCATCTAAAAAAAGTTGTTTATTGTGTTCCCGACTTCCAAATGATGTCCCCTATAGTGTTTCCAGGGCCGTGTATTTTAGTGACATAATGTTTAATTTTAATAGCCTTAGCTGCCTTATTACATAGATAGTGTTTAGTTCTTTGGTCGTAGTCACAGATGTACTTCTTCAAAGAATGCATTTCATAATTTATGCACATACATTATTTACTGGAGAAATGTAACATGCACACATATGAAACATATGTCACTCCTAACAGCATTTGCTGTGGATATATGCCTGAGTCAATTACTGAGGCAAGACGCACCTAATCACACAAGAGTGCAGCCAAGATGTGCACCTAAAGAACCCTTCTGTTTTATAATGGAAGCCATTGCAGTATGTGAGATTAGCTTAAGTTCTTTTGACTTACTTACAAAAAAAACGCTTACTCAAAAATAGTTTATTACAGAGTGAGACCTCAATGTGGAAAAAAGGTTACATTCACTTGACATCTGTTATGGTGTATATATTAGACATCAGGGAAGCTTTTAAGCAAATATGGTTCTGTGCCTCCTGATTACTGAAACACGCAGAAGTGATTTACATTGCCTCTAGTGTATATTTTGTCAGTCTCACCTGAAGATGAGTGGTGGGTTTCTATGGAAACAGTGTGAAGAAGGAATGTACACCAAGCCCGCGGTGCCTTCATCATGCTGTCACAGGCACACATAGAACAATGGCAAGTTACTGAGCAGATTAGCCATTTCATTCTACAGCAGTGTAACTTTCAATGCTATCATATCAGCTGTGTTTTTATGATCTTTTAGGGTGATTACTTCCAAATTAATTTTTTGAAAGCGGAGCATGTCGGTTGACATAAGTCAAATATATGCTGGAGCACAGAGAATAATACTATAAACTTTAAATTGTGTGGAGGAGTTGGTTAAATATTTCGGGAAGGAGGTTTGTCTTTGAAGCATTTATAGCATAAGTGTGGTTTCCAAAACTAAGAGGGAACCATGGCTAACTATTTTTTTTGGAAAATGGCTAAGTTCCATGTTAATGAGCTTTCAAGGTCCCAGTGACCTGTGTAGCTGCAGGCACTGTGGAGCAGTTCAGCCTCAAAGTTCATAGCACCGCCTGAGTGAAAAAAAAAAAATAAAAGTCAGCAGCTGCAAATACTGTAGCTGCTGACTTTTAATATAAAGACGCTTACCTGTCCAGGGAGCCCACGATGTCCTCACCCAAAGCCGATCCATCCATTGGCTCCGGGTGCAGACGCCAACATTCTAACTAAGGGAAAAAGGAAGTGAGGCCTTGCGGCTTCACAGCCTGTTTCCTACCGCACTGTGCTTTCCCAGGGTGGAATTCTGCTTTAAGTCATTATCTCACAGGCAGTTCAGATTACCCTTTGAGGATAAGAGAATGTCCAAAGCTGCTGAGAATTTCCATAGCCTGGACATAGATTTATTTGGAAGACATACCTTGGACACCCATGTGTTTCATGGCATTTTGCCAATCATTGTGTAACGTTGACCTCAGTTAATGCGTTAAAGAATCTGTAATGATTTACTTTCACATTCATTGTGTTTAATGAAGTCAAGGAATAAAATAGATAATCTAAGACATTTAAATAGCTTCAGTGAGGACAGTTAGTGTTCTAAATGGCCACAGGGAGAAAGTTCACACCCCATAGTGTTAGCATCTATATATGGACAAAGTCCTAAGCATCAACATCATTAACAACATATGCAACAATATTTGATTAGGAATGAATGTTGGGTAAATGATATATTCTATATGCGTTTAACAGACCAATGGTCCTCTTCATCAGGATGACAAAGGAGGTGAGTAAAGGAGGTACAGCATTGGCCATCAAAAAAATGATTTACTAAAATCTGTGCGAATTCACATGTGCGGCATTGAAAATGTCTACAAGGGGGGTCCAAAGGGGATAACAAGGGACACTGTTCAAAACCAAGTTCTAGACTAGATGGCAAACATGAGGGCAGGAACACCTAAATAGGCTAAAATAGAATATGCAGGAGGCAGTAGGTGCAATCAACGGGACTTATAGCAGGAGGGATTTTCCAACATAGTTTAATTACTGTCAATATTTAGGCAGGGCACAGCCCGTCTTTCTCAAGACGAGGACAGGAGCACCTAAGTAGGTTCAAAGAAGCTAACTGACACTGACCATGGCTTCAACGAGCTCCTTGCCAGGCTCCTCTGCCCCCCCCCCCCCCCAAAGTAGGAAGCCAATGCAGGTAGTGTAAAAAGCAAATTGAAAGTTAACCCATCCATATTCTTTTTCCCCCTTATTATATTTACTGGTCTTGGAGAAATGAATGCATAGGCTTCTTTTGGCTGTCAGAAGGCAAGACAATGGCCACTTGAACTCAGGTGAAGGAGTTTAGGAGGCTGATTTTCAAGTACAACTGACCAGGCATTTACTATGTCTGAGTTCTGATTTTTCTCTTCAGCTGAGATTACATGGCTATATATCTAGCAAATGGTCACATGACTACCATAGTCCATTGGAGGTTAATATTTTTAGGGGACTGAATGTTCAGGGTGAGGGGCTATATTAATTTTATAAGTTCACTTTAAGGCAGTTCATGTCTGTTAGCAGTACTCACTGAATTTGTAAAGAGTTCATGGCTTTTTATTGCTCTTGTTTATGCATACAGCTTATAAGCAAATGGAAGGCTGCATTAATCATGAAATCAGTGACTGAATGAATTCCGCTGCTGTCGTTTTTAGCGTTTAGAGGTGTCACAGTGGGAGCGGGAAATGGGGTATCATTGCCAATAACCTCAGAGAAGAAATTCCATAACCTGCCGAGCAGAAAAGGTCAAACTCATTTTTGCAAACAGGAGTCATGTTTAACCGTGCATTGCAGAACTCAGCTTCATTACTGGTAATTAATCCTCAAGGTTCTTGAATGTCAGTTCAGGGAGGCCATAGCATAACACAGGTAGGCTATGAAAAGTAATTGGTATTTTCCTTTGCTGCTTGTGACCTAATTGAGAATCAGCCCCTCCCTCCCATTTTCTCTAAAGTATTCATAGTTAGGTATACAAGCAGCAGTGGATGAGTTTGATGAATAAAATTAATGTTATGGATACATATATATGGGCTGTATTACAGTTTAATTATTAAATAGTAAAAAACCTACATTGAATGATATCTGCACTAAATTATGGGGCACTAGATTGTAAAATAAGGGTTATCTTTACCTATTGCAAAGATTGATTTTTTGAAATATTTTGGCATTTTAATGTATAGTCTTTTTTTAAAGGAAGTTTAAATTGTTTTTTGTGTGGCTTATTATTGTTATTATAGGATTTTTGTAGTGCCAACAGTTTGTGCAACACTTTACAATATAAAGGGAGGCAGTACAGTTACAATATAGTTGAAAACAGAAGGACTAGGAGGGCCCCGCTTGTGAAGTTTGTAATCTAGAAAGGGGGGCTAGTTGGTACAAAAGGTAATAGCTGTGGGCAATGAGCTGATGGAGGAGGTTGACATACACATCCATCAGGTGTATGTTTAGTTTATGGCCATTTTTTAAAGGAAGTTTATGTTGCTTTCTTGTGTGGGTTTCAGTAATCTATGTTAACCTTATCTCTAGCAAGGATGTAATATGTGTGGATGCAGAATGCAGTCTGTTTAGCCTGTCTCTATGATGCATATAGTCAAATCAAAGCCCCAATATATATCTGCCCTGATTGTATGATAGCCCTATACCTGCCATGGTAGGCAAGAGCAGTGGTTCTCATAGAATTATGAAGCTTTTTTTCTCATTTATTATTTTATGAGGCTAAGTTGGTTGAAATGATGATGGTGGACGTATCCTTACAATAGGTCAACTTTAAAGTAAGCCTGTCCTAGGGTTACAGAAAGCAAAGTGACCCCAGCAGTGCATAGCAACCACCCTAATTTGAACTCTCTGCAGTTATAGGACAAAAATGATTGTAGCTCTGCATTCATTAATTCCGTATAGTATTTTTAAATGCAGTCAAGGTACCTAACTTAATATGACTTGGTTTTAGTCTTGTGCAATCCATGTACAGCAGAGCTCAGATTGGGGGAAGGAAAAACACAGCAAAGAGCATGAGACTGCTACTTCTCTTTTCACTGTCCCATCAAAGGTATAAGGTAGGCAGATGACTTGTAAAGCCCCTTTCGCACAAGCATCAGTTTGCTTTTTCATAGAGAAAACAGATTCAGTTTACATCAGTTTGCACATTCATCTTCAGTTCAGGTAAGTTTAGTTTAAAGGGGTTGTAAAGTGTCAGGGTTTTTTAACTTAATGCATTCTATGCATTAAGGTGAAAAACCTCTTGCGATGCACCAGCTCCCCCAAAGCCCCCCTTATACTTCCCTGAACCTAATCTTTCCTGCACCGGGACGAGCACACCCGCTCCAGCCGGTGTCTCAGGTCCTCATTGTATAGATTGATAGCAGCGCAGCCAATGGCTCCTGCACTCGCACGGGTGCCCCGAGGGAGAGCGCTTCTCTGACGGGGCACTCGATGCGGGGAGCAGTCAGGAGCGCCACAGAGGGACCCCAGAAGAGGAGGATCGGGCCCACTCTGTGCAAAACCGCTGCACAGAGGACGTAAGTATGACATGTTTGTTATTGAAAAAAAAAAAAAAAACTAAGCTTTACAACCACTTTAAATCAGTTTGCACTTCAGTTCAGTTTACATCAGTCTACATCTGTTTTTGCATCCATTTTTAGGGTCCTTTCACACGGGTGGTCCGCTAGGCAAACTCCGCTTTGCTCAGCAGGGGATCGAACCACACTATCCCGCTGAGCAAGCGGATGACAGGTCTGTCTCCGTTCACTGTGCTGAGAAGGACCTATCAGAGCCCCGTTCTCCTCTATGGGGAGATCAGATGAAAATGGACCGCCTGTCTGTTTTCATCCGATCCACCAGACAGATGGAAAATAGGGTCACCATCCATCTGGATTTGGCGGAGAGGATCTGATCGGATCGGATAGTAGCCGGTGTCACAGGACATGATTTCCTGTCCTGTCAAGCAGGTCTGTGTGGTGTGACAGAGCTATGTACATCTCAGAACTGTCCCATAACCAAAACAGAATGTGGGAGGAAATCCCTGCAAATTAACGGCATACCTTTGGGGCCACCCAGGTCACTAGAACTTGTTTCCCCATTGGCAGATTTCTGGGGACAACCAAAAAGTTGTGCATGTGAGAGTAGAAATTCAAAATGCTACTGATGCAGACCATTGACTGTCCTTGTACCTTTAACCTAGGTTCACATCTATGCGGCTGTGCTTGATGCGTTTTTCAGGCATGCTTTGCAGTGTGTTTTGCGGTTTTAAACCTTTGTGTTGTATGCTTTTTTCCATGCAGTCTTCATGCATTTTACGTTTTTTTTTTCCCTTTTAAACACACTGTATATAACTGGTTGCTAAGCAGGGGGCCGGGAAGCCGGCCACCGCATCCTAAAAAACTGATGAGTCATCAGCTGTCAACAAAGTTCTGGCAAAAAAATCTGTGAAAAAAGCGGCATGGGGTACCCCCAACGTTCATACCAAACCCCCCCCGAACCATACCAGATCGCATGCCCTCAACATGTTGATGGGGACAAGGGCCTCTTCCTGCAACCTCGGCTGGTGGTTGTCGGGGTCTGTGGGCGGGGGGCTTATCAGAATCTGGAATCCCCCCTTTAAGAAGGGGGCCCCCAGATCCCACCCCCCCATGAGAATGGGTATTGGGTACGTCGTGCCCTACCCATTCACACGAAAGGTGGATCCGTTTTCATCCAATCTCCCATAGAGGATAGTGGGAATCTGACAGGTCCATCTCTGCACAGTGAGCAGAGATGGACCTGTCATCCGCCTGCTCAGTGGGGATCAACGGATCAAACCCCCACTGAGCAAAGCGGAGTCCGCCGGGCGGATTGCTCGTTTGAAAGGACCCTTTAGAGCTGAAATACTCTACACATCCATATCACCTTAGTATTTAGTACATCTATGAAAATATATAAAATATTAAAGGCTGATTGTATAATGTTGCCACGTCTATGAACAAAATGGGTATGATTGGGTATATTGTCATTTCAAGCATATCTCTACCAATAACAGATTTCTGTGCAGGTAGACATGACAGCTGTGTGTGAGTGTTAGCAGTCAGAGGGTATAGTGATTGATCTGTTCATTACTATTCATGGAAGGGTGTCTGAAAATTGTCACTTAACCAGGATTGATTCGTTGCGGTAATTGTTCTTCTCTCCATGCTCAATTTACACATGGGGCAAGGCAAGCAAGCGCTTGATGACTGAGTGAATTCATGCCACATTCCTACTTTACACAACCAATAATCCATAGGTTTATGGTTTACTGCTCCAAATCAGAAAGCACTCCAGGTACACAATGCCATTTGTTTATGATACTGGATGTCTTTGTAGATGGTGACCACAGTTTAATGGCTATTTACTCTGCAAAACACGGCAGCAATGATGTATATAAATATATGCATTAACCTAGGTGACACTGGGCGTGGATGACTGTCTGTCTGGGCCATTGATGCCTGCTGCACGACCAAAGCACCAGGGTAAAATTTTGTCACTGTAGCATGAAGGTTACTTCACTGCAGCATGAAACCTTTCCTAAGAGAAATGTACACTATCATTGCTGACTGCTCATTCTACAAATGCTAGCTGCCTGACTTTCATGCTGACACTTTTGCTTCAATAGCTTGTCGCTTAACCCAGAACAAGTATGTAGATAATGAGATCTGACTTTCAAGTGTGTTGTTTTCCTGGTCCCCTGCTGTACTTTGTGGCTCTTCTGAACTATTGAGGGAAGAGGGAACCAGGAAAGTGATATTCCCAAAAGTGTCAGGATATACAGTCATGGCCGAAATTGTTGGCACCCCAGAAATTTTTCCAGAAAATCAAGTATTTCTCACAGAAAAGTATTGCAGTAACACATGTTTTGCTATACACATGTTTATTCCCTTTGTGTGTATTGGAACAAAACAAAAAAGGGAGGAAAAAAAGCAAATTGGACATAATGTCACACAAAACTCCAAAAATGGGCTAGACAAAATTATTGGCACCCTTAACTTAATATTTGGTTGCACACCCTTGGGAAAAAATAACTGAAATCAGTCTCTTCCTATAACCATCAATAAGCTTCTTACACTCCTTATCCGGAATTTTGGACCACTCTTCCTTTGCAAACTGCTCCAGGTCTCTCTTATTGGAAGGGTGCCTTTTCCCAACAGCAATTTTAAGATCTCTCCACAGGTGTTCAATGGGATTTAGATCTGGACTCATTGCTGCCCACTTCAGAACTCTCCAGCGCTTTGTTGCCATCCATTTCTCTATCTTGGTCTCATCTGTCCACAAGACATTTTCCCAGAAGGACTTTGACTTACTCAAGTACATTTTGGCAAACTGTAGTCTTGCTTTTTTATGTCTCTGTGTCAGCAGTGGGGTCCTCCTGGGTCTCCTGCCATAGCGTTTCATTTCATTTAAATGTCGACGGATAGTTGGCACTGACACTGATGCTCCCTGAGCCTGCAGGACAGCTTGCATTTCTTTGGAACTTATTTGGGGCTGCTTATCCACCATCCGGACTATCCTGAGTTGCAACCTTTCATCAATTTTTCTCTTCCGTCCACGCCCAGAGAGATTAGCTACAGTGCCATGGGTTACAAACTTATTGATAATGTTGCGCACTGTGGACAAAGGCAAATCTAGATCTCTGGAGATGGACTTGTAACCTTGAGATTGTTGATATTTTCCACAATTTTTGTTCTCAAGTCCTCAGACAGTTCTCTCCTCCTCTTTCTGTTGTCCATGCTTAGTGTGGCACACACAGACACACAATGCAAAGACTAAGTGAACTTCTCTCCTTTTTATCTGCTTTCAGGTGTGATTTTTATATTGCCCACACCTGTTACTTGCCCCAGGTGAGTTTAACCACTTCAATACCGAGCACTTAGAACACTTCCCGCCCAGACCAATTTTCACCTTTCAGTGCTGTCAGTGCGATTTGAATGAGAATTGCACGGTCGTGCAACGCTGTACCCAAACAACATTTTTATCATTTTGTTCCCACAAATAGAGCTTTCTTTTGGTGGTATTTGATCACCCCTGCAGTTTTTTTTTTTGCGCTATAAAAAAAAAAGACAGAAAATTTGGAAAAAAAAAACATTTTATTTGTTTCTGTCACAAAACTTTGTATAAAGTACATTTTCTCCTTCACTGATGGGCACTGATGTGGCTACACTGATGGGCACTGATGAGGCTAGACTGACAGGCACTGAGGATTCAGTACAGATTGGCACTGATGAGGTGGCACTGATAAGGTTGCACTGATGATGGGGCACATATGCAGCACTGATGGGTGGCACTGATAAGCAACACTGACGGGCACTGATAAGCAACACTGACGGGCACTGATACGTGGCACTGATGGACACTCATAGGTGCCACTGATAGGTGGCACTGGCCACTGATGGGCACTGATAGATGGCACTGCTGGGCACTGATAGGTGGCACAGGTGGGCACTTTTAGGTGGCACAGGTGGGAGCTGATAGGTGGCACAGGTGGGCACTGATAGGTAGCACAGGTGGTCACTGATAGGTGGCACTGGTGCATATAGCACTGTTAGGGATGGCACTGGCAGGCATCATATATGGGCACAGTGCCATCTCTACAGTGCACTGTATTGCCCTTACCAGGTGGTCTAGTGGGGGCTCCCTGGTGGTCCTGGGCGGCCTCCATGTTCCCTCCCTGGTGGTCCTGGGCGGCCTCCTCACAGTGACCTGAGCAGAGGAAAAGCCAATAAATGGCTCTTCATATTTACACTGTGATCAGCTGTGATTGGTCATAGCTGATCACATGGTAAAAGGCTTCCTCAGACTGACCCACGGCACCACCGATCGCCGCGATGCGCTCCCCCCGGCGTCAATAGACGTCCAGTCAGGATAATGAACCACCCGCCTGGACGTCATTTATCAATACACCGGGCGGGAAGTGCTTAACCACTTGACAACTGGGCACTTAAACCCCCTTAACAACCAGACCAATTTTCAGCTTTCAGCACTCTCACACTTTGAATGACAATTACTCAGTCATGCAACATTGTACCCATATGAAATTTGCGTCCTTTTTTTCACACAAATAGAGCTTTCTTTTGGTGGTATTTAATCATCTCTGGGTTTTTTATTTTTTGCGCTATAATTAAAAAAAGACCGAAAATTTTGTAAAAAATGAATTTTTCTTCGTTTCTGTTATAAAATTTTGCAAATTAGTAATTTTTCTTCATAAATTTTGGCCAAAATTTATACTGCTACCTATCTTTGGTAAAAAAAAAAACTCATTAGTGGATATTATTTGGTCTTTGTGAAAGTTATAGAGTCTACAAGCTATGGTGCCAATCACTGAAAATTGATCACACCTGATTTACTGACGGCCTATCTAATTTCCCGAGACCCTAACAAGCCAGCAAAGTACAAATACCCCCCAAATGACCCCTTCTTGGAAAGTAGACATTCCAAGGTATTTAGTAATGCAACGAGGGACGTACAACCCGGAGACATACACCGGTCCGACACATTTTCACAGTGTGTACACCATAGCGGTATGAGCCCTCCTCATCATCTTACATAAAACCCCACATTAAACACCATACTTATACGACCTACACTCTTTATTGGACAATTGTATACTGTTAAAACCCCTTTTTTTTTATTTATTTTTTAAGTAAAACGTTTCTTAACACCCTTTTTTAATGTTGAAGTTTTTTAAGTGGTACGGAGAATGATTTATGGAACCTTACAGATGAAAGGTTCTTCCCCAGTAAACCCCCCATAAACA
>BLSH010309054.1:646079-670994 GCA_018402905.1 Glandirana rugosa
TCACTCTATATACTTCCCTAGCCCGCCCCTCTACTACCCTAGCCTGTCTATATACTACCCTAGCCTGCCCCTATACTACACTAGCCTGCCTATATACTGCCCTAGCCCACCTCTATAGTACACTAGCCTGTCTATATACTACCCTAGCCTGCCCCTATACTACCCTAGCCTGTCTATATACTTCCCTAGCCCGCCCCTCTACTACCCTAGCCTGTTACTATACTACCCTAGCCTGCCCCTATACTACCCTAGCCTGTCTATATACTACCCTAGCCTGTCTATACAATAAACTACCCTAGTCTGCCCCTATACTACCCTAGCCTGTCTATATACTACCCTAGCCTGTCTATACAATATACTACCCTAGCCTGTCCATATACTACCCTAGCCTGTCTATATACTACCCTAGCCTGTCTATATACTGCCCTAGATGGGTGTCGGTGCAGTGATGGCAAGAAAAGTGCATTTTGGTGTAATGGCAGTGAGAAAAGAAGTGCACGTCATATAGTGAGTGAATTCAGAACAAACTACAGCTATTGAATCTTTACAACAACTTAAATAGAATTTTCAAAATGAGGAGGCACCAGTGTCATCCTTTGTGTTTGTCAGCCTCAGCACAGATTTCTTTTAAATATACACTTCAGTGAGATATAGAGAGCACAGCCTGCTTTCTTCATTTTTTTCATGCAGGCAGAGTTGTAATGCACTAGTCCACTCCAATCCCTCTATTCTGCAATCTAATGATCTTGAAACATACTTGCTATTGCTAATGATGCTCGAGCAGCCCATCTGCTACACAGTAAAAAAAAATACCAGCACTTAGAACTTTCTCACAGCCGTTGTTTAGGTTCAGACCTGTTTGAGTGTGATGCATGTAGCTGAAACAGGACTTTACACAGCATAGACTTCAGGAATCTAAAGGCCCATACACACAATTTCGGATGGAAATTCTTACCATTAGTATGTTCCTTTCGACAGCTGCTTTTGATTTTTCATCAGACAAAAGCTGGATGTGCAGACCAGTACATTTTTGTCGTACGTCAACGCAACTTACGATTTCCGTTCCGTTAGTATGGCTTTCCTACGAAAGAAATCATACTACCGAGACTACGCATACTCAGAAAAAAGATGCAACAATATTCAAAACATTACGTCACTTTTGACGTTGAGTTCGGCCATACGAAAATTTTCGTATTGTTAGTAAGCTCGAGGTAGTAGGAGGCTTTAAACCTTCTGCTCCTCCTGCTGAACCTGTTAGTTTAAAAAGTCTAGGTACAGTGGGTTAAAGATTACCAGATAAAAGTAAACTCCTTAAATCTCTTGATTTTAGCATAGTTGTAGAACTTACTTGACAGCATTAGCTTAGGGCTCATTCACACTATGTGTAGTGACCTTCATTTTTCTGCTCTGGATCAACACCTGTCACTATGAGGACTCATTAAAAACAATTGCTTTCTATGTGTCCTGTTCACACCACAACTCTGGTTGTTATGGGAAAAAAATCCAGACATGCTGAACATCAAAACTCTGCATTAAATAGACATGGACAGATATTATAATAAAGACATAAATGACAGATAGACTTTTCAATAAAGTTTGAACCAAAGAAAGTGAACAGTGCCTTGCGCTGTTACATTGCAAAGCACCTCTCACCACCATTGGCTCAGAATAGTTGCCAGCCTGCACACTAAATTGGATAGTTTTAGTGTGCAGGCATTTGTGAATAGAACCTTATTGCTTTCACCTTTTGCCAAGAATTATGTTTTAATGGTCTTTACAAATAAAGAGTTGTGATTTTTTTTTAAGCTGCGCTTAAATGATTTATGTGGCCTAAGGGCTCATTCACATGGTGCTCAGCCATGTACAGCTTGAAGAGCCCATTGTTTACTTTTCTGTCCTAGCATTGAGTTGCATGCAGGCACCAAAATTTGTGAACAGACGTGTAGTGGCTGTACGAACTCCCCCACACAGCTAAGATTGACAATTACGGGGGACGGGTGCCTGGCCCTTGATGCACAGACTCTGCGGCAGGGTCTGTGCATCCGTCCGTGCATATTAGGGTTGCCACATCATCCCTTTAATCCAAGACACATATGAATTACACAGGTTGTTCTTAGGCTAATTGAATGCAGATAAGGCACCAAGTGAGTTCAATTCCCTACTTAATCAATCACAGAACCTGTGTAATTAATATGTGTCCTGGATTAAAGGGATGATGTGGCAACCCTAGTGCATATCTGTCAGACTCGGCTGTGCTAGGGTTGCCACATCATCCCTTTAGGCTGGGTTCACACTAGTCCGATTCTCAGACCGACATGAGGAGCACAAGTCGCATTATGTCACAAAAACAATGATTCCCTATGAGAGCCGTCTTAACTGGTCCGATTTGTGTTTTTCAAAGTCGGACCGACTTTGAAAAAGGTTCCTGTACTACTTTTGTCCGACTTTGATCCTACTTCAGCCCATTGAAAAGCATTGAAGTCGGATCAGTGTCTTCACTGATCCGACTTTGGCATGCGACTTGTGCTCTGGGGATCATGAAGGGGAACTCCACGCCAAATTAAAAAAGAAAAACTGGCATGGGGTCCCCCTCCAGGAGCATACCAGGCCCTTTGGTCTGGTATGGATTTTAAGGGGAACCCCCACGCCAAAAATCGGCGTGGGGTTCCCCCCCACAATCCATACCAGACCCTTATCCGAGCACGCAGCCCGGGAGGCCAGGAAAGGGGGTGGGGACAAGCGAGTGCCCCCCCCCCTCCTGGACCATACCAGGCCGTGTGCCCTCAACATGGGGAGTATGGGTGCTTTGGAGCAGGGGGGCTCTGCGCCCCCCACCCCAAAGCACCTTGTCCCCATGTTAATGAGGACAAGGGCCTCTTCCCGACAACCCTGGCCGGTGGTTGTCGGGGTCTGCGGGCGGGGACTTATCGGAATCTGGAAGCCCCCTTTAACAAGGGGGCCCCCAGATACCGGCCCCCCACCCTATGTAAATGAGTATGGGGTACATCGTACCCCTACCCATTTACCTGGAAAGAAATATGTACAAAAAAAACACCACACAGCTTTTTAAAATATTTTATTAAATCTGCTCCGGCGGTCTTCTCCCCTCTCTGGCTCTTCTTTCTTCGGCTCTTTTGCGGGGTCTTCCATCTTCTGAGGGGTCTTCTTTCTTCTCCTTCTCTGCGGCATCTTCTGCTCTTTTGCCGGTCTTCTCCGCTGTCCTCTTCCCTCTGTTCTTCCTCTCTTTTTCTTCTTCTTCTTCCCATGTTGACACGAGGCGATCTCCTTCACGAATGCCCTCTCCGATGTGTGCTGTGCCTTATATTGGCATGGGGCGTGGCCACCAGATGACATCACCCGGAGGCCCCGCCCCATATGATGTCACAAGTGAATCACGTGGAGCATGCTCATCAATGCCTGGAACAAGATGGGGACCAAAACATTATGGTGGTTCCCCAGCTTAGAAATGAGCCTTATGCAGTGTGCAGTAATTATATAGTGAAATATAATCAGCGCAAAGAACCACTAAATATATCTATAGAATCGTTAGCTTACTAAACCAAGGCTAAAAGACTGCTGCTAACACCTTCTCAGAGTGTGTCCACCAAACTCACATATAAATCAAAAAGTGCAAAATATATGTGCAGCGCAATCATATAGTAAATAAACGTATGCATATCAAAAACACAGTATACCTCAATAGTTCATATAGTGACAAGATATATCAAAAACACAAAGTAGCCAAAAAGATAATGTGATAATAAACATAGTCCCAATTTGAAGTCCCAAAATATAACACCACAGTATTGATAAGTAAAATATGAATGCATTCAGAGTGTTCGGTGCCCACCACTTTCAGATAAAATACCTGCTCACCTTCAGTATCTCACCCCACTACAGAGTCATATCGACCTTAGTAGAATCCACTTAGGATGATACTGGAACGCTCCTTCTAGTAGCACCCTTGAATCCCTTTCTTCTACCTCTTATTCTCGATCACTCATATAGCATGTCATAGAATAGAAATGGAGAAACCATAGTGCTCTCTGCTTCAAATATTTATTTTAAACTTATACACAGGATTAAATACACTCACATAAGTATGTGTAAAGCAAGCATGTAATCAGCTTACCACACTGATACAAATGGCAATTAGTGACATCATGGACAACGGCTCCTCCCACAAAAAAAAGTGTGCAGTAATTAGTTGCATAGTGTTGTTCTGTAAAAATACCGTCCTGTGTCTCTACTAGGGTTGCCACTTCATTCCTTTAAACCTGAACACATATCAATTACACAGGTTCTGAGGCTAATTTATTGCAAATAAGGCACCAAGTGAATTTAATTACCACCTTAATTAGCCACAGAACCTGTGTAATTAATATGTGTTCAGGTTTAAAGGGATGAGGTGGCAACCCTAGTCTCTACACACTTTAGATTAATGTATGTTGCCTTTAGGAGGGATACTGCTGAGCCCATGCCCCCTCCACCAGTCTAGTGTACTTCTGCCACCTCACTCTAAGTCACAGAATGGGATACCGCTGTGCACATAGCACAGACCTCATTCGTGCACTTGTTACCGCCTTCACTCTCCCGTACCATGCGGCCAAACTATGAGTCTCTGTAACGTAGGTTCGGTCCCGATACCATCAGGATAACAAATGCAGGGAGGGAGCCAGATCACTAACCCCCTTGCTACCGGAAGACCCTCCACCATGCCAAGTACCATGCTTTATGTACCTTGCACTAGTTCTTGGTTACCTATAGTAACTGCATTACTCCTCCTGTTTGTTTTGTCAAGTATACTTTTAGTAGCTCACTTCATATCTCACATGTGCTGCACTGACTGTTGTACCCAAGAAACCATCATGCACCCCTTTAAATGACTTCAGACCAGTCTTAAAACAGTTAATGCACTTTTATTATACATTTGCAGTAAAGTACAACAGATGCATTCCGGTGCAACATTGCCCATATAACTCAACTATGCTGCCCAGGTGTACCTCAAGAAGGTAGTAGTACATTAATGGCATCCTCCAAAGGTTGGTGGATTCCTGGTGTCTTCCGATGTACTGCTGGGGCCAGTGCTCCATATCAGGGATGAGAAAAAGCCCCTAAGCCCGGCCTTCCCCCTATATTTACATCACAGGGCAGATAGGCAGGTCCCAAAAAGCCTAGGAACAGAGGTGCAGAACATTAACCCCTTCCCCAGCCTGGGCCAGACAACTACCTAACTACATAGCTCTCAACTGTCCCGGATTTTGAGGCTCTTCATTTGTCCCTCATTTTGGTCTGTGGATATACCTATATATAAAATGCACTATTTATCTATCAAAAAGTGTTTTACAATGCTAAACCTTTCATCCGATTTCTAAATTGCTGCATTTGTACATTTAAAAAGCCAATATAAATGAATAGTAAAATGAATGGTAAAAAAAAACACTTGTAGGTTTAGCTAATAATTTTTTTGTATTATTTTTTTTAAGGGGGTGTGGTAGGGGGTGTGTCCTATCCCTACATACTATTGCTAATAGGTGTCCCTCGTTCCCATCTCAGAAAGTTGGGAGGTATGTAACTAACATACTGAGGCAACCTGCCTATACATGTCTGTTCACTCATGCCTCGTACACACGGTTCAACAGTCGTATACAACAGGTCGTACGAACGACCGTTGTATGCGAAATCAATCGTTAGTATGCGCGATTAGAACAGCCGACGTACGACGGTCGTACAACAGAAGTTGTATGAGCAAACTAGAAAACTTGGTAGTACCAACAAGCAGTCTTACGACCGTTGTATCGTGTGTACAGAGAAGTTGGTCCATCAAGTTGTATTGTGCAAAACACGCATGCTCAGAAGTCAGGAACGGCCAGACACAAATTACATGCACCTGAACTTTCTCTTAACCTTCCTGGCGGTATGATTATTTCAGATTTTTGGTGCTGAAAGCGGTACAATTATTTTGCATGGAAATTTGGCGTTTTATATTGTAGGCCTGTAATTCTTAGCAATAACTCACTTAAATCTGTCCAAACAAGAGTCTAGTAGACATCTCGGGTATGATAAAGTTTGAAACATGAAATCATAAATTATAATATAATAAATAATTATCAGAAATAATAACGTAATAGTAATAAAATGTATTCAATAATGTAATCAAACCAAAAACACTGAAATTTGCTCAGTTGCAGAATTGTCGCTGTCGCCACTTTCAGTTTCTGATGATAAATTTCCCCAAAAATCAGTATCACTCAATTCTGCAAATGATTCTTATTTACTATCGCTGTTTAATAGCTGATCAAAAACCACTTTTGACGTAAAGGGACGCTTTTTGGATGCCATGGACATTCTCAAGTTTCCAGGCAGAAAGAATGGCATTTATAATATAAAAGTGCATGCAGGGCACTGGGCAAACCACTAGGGGATGTGAATTTTTTTCATACAGCAATGTAATCTGTAAGATTACAGTGTACTGTATGTGCTGTGTGTGTTTCACTATTTGAATTTCCCGCCGGTCTCCGTCCCCGTGCGACGCTCGCAGGGAACGGAGCCCGGGACACAGAGGCATCGGGCGGACGGACAAACACGCTGACACCACGGGAGGACATCGCTGGATCCAGGGGACAAGGTGAGTAACCCAGCCTGGATCCAGCAATGCAATCCCGAGTGTGGCTCGGGGTTACCGCTAATGGTACTGAAATTCCACCCCGAGCCACACTCGGGATTACCGCCAGGGAGGTTAATACGTTCATAACACGACACTAAGTTCAGCTTGGTCGTACGATCGTGTAGTGCATGTTAGTGTGCTAGATACAACAGCCAACATACGATTTGGTCCGTTTGGTCGTACGACCGTCGAACCGTGTGTACGAGGCTTAATATGTGCTGCCTGCATGCAGCTGAGTGCTAGGACAGAGAAGTAAACAATGGTCTCTTCATGCTATATAGGGCTGAGCACCGTGTGAATGAGCCTGAATAGTGTGCAGCAGATTACATTAATATATTTAATACGGGTGAGGAATATGAGCCCCCTACGAAATAATAACTAAAAAAATGACTAACAAACACAACTTTCATAGACATGGGATGGGATTGTAACTTGGGGCCCTGCCTTTGAACTGGAGGATTGATTGTGTTTCTGCTGGAAGGTGTATGATTTCCTGTCAGAATGCACTACAATTGCTGTCGGTTAGCCGAGACATGTAAACAACATATCTGCAGGCACGCTTTGTAATGACACAGTTTCACAGCTCTGCAGGCCTGAACTTAATTGGAGCAGCTGTGAAGGGGTTACTCAAGCTGTTCATGTATTGACAGACTGAGCTGAGCATGTGCACTTTATTTTATTTATATATTGATGCGGCTCAGTCTATGCTTCACAATTAAAAAATACATTACAGCCACCGTGAAGAAGTGTTGGATAAACACATAGCAGAGGAAAATCTTCAAAGAGAAATGTGTATTAGCTAAACCAAGAACTATCATTGTATAGGGGAGAAGTATGGTGCCTTCCAAATATCTTTCATTTAAAAAGTAAGGCTATTATATGTCCCACTTACTCAATGGCCATGCTTTTTTAAAGTAAAATAACCTTTAGTTTATAATTTCTCTTGATTGATCATATATCGCATATATGGCAAACAGCATAACTAAACTCACAATCCTGGAAATTCTTCTGTGGGCAGGGGCCTTTGTGGCTGTGAGTACAAGACTGGTGTCATTTACAGTATGTTTTAGAGCCGGTTCACACTACAGCGACTTGAGATCCGAATTGTGTCGCCCCAAGTCGCTTGACATAAGAAATCCCATTGAAATAAATGAGAGCCATCTTAATGTACACTACTGAAGACTTCAGAAAAGGTTCCTGTACTACTTCAAGGCGACTTATATCTGACTTGTGCCCATAGAACTCAATGGAAGTCACTTCCGAAATCGGATCTCCATCTATATTGAAGCGACTTTACAGGAGAAAAAATTTACCCAGGTAAAAGGAATGATGTCAGAAGAGCTATAGTCTCTGATTGGCCACAGGCAAAGTTGCCTGGCATGTAGGTCACTTTAAAGCGGTTGTATCCTAAAAAAAAAACAACCAAAAAAAAAAAAAACACCTGCAAGGCAAAGGAATAATGAGCTAGTATGCCGCATACTAGCTCATTATGAAATACTTACCCCAGAACGAAGCGCCTGCAGGTCCGCCCGGTGCCATCTTCCCTCCGTGAATCCTTCCGGGTACGCGGCTCCGGCGCTGTGAGTGGCCGGAGCCGCGAGACGTCACTCCCGCACATGCGCGGGAGCCCGTCTTTACAGCTGACTTTTCGGCAGAGTCCGGCACTATGCGCCGGGCCTTCTCCGGGTCATCACTGCACATGCGCCTGCTGGCGTCAGCATAGGGTTGCCACATCATCCCTTTAATCCAAGACACATATTAACCACTTCCCGTCTGGCCTATTGACAAATGACGGCCGGGCGGGGGGTTAGTTATCCTGACTGGACGTCATATGACGTCTTCAGGATGACCCGCGATCGCGCGCCCCTGGGAGCGTGCATCGCGGCAATCGGTGGTGCCGTGGGTCAGTCTGACCCACCGCATTACTGACCGAGGTAAAAGGCTTCCACTGGAAGCCTTTTACCATGTGATCAGCTGTGAGCAATCACGGCTGATCACAGTGTAAATAGGAAGAGCCGTTTATCGGTTTTTCCTCTGCTCAGGTCTGCAGACCTGAGCAGTGGAGAGCCGATCGGCTGCTCTCCTGATGGGGGGGAGGGCTGCACTGAACATTTATCAGCGCAGCCCCCCTCAGGATCACCCCACTGGACCACCAGGGAGCCTCCCAGGACTACCAGGGAGCCCCCCTCCCAGGACACCATGAGGAGGCCACCCAGGGCCACCAGGGAGACAATATGGAGGCCGCCCAGGACCACCAAGGAACCCCCACTAGATCACCAGGTAAGGGCAATGAAGTGCACTGTAGGTATGGCACTGTGCCCATATATGATGCCTGCCAGTGCCATCCCTAACAGTGCTATATACACGAGTTCCCACCAGTGCCATGTACCAGTGCCCACCAGTGCCACCTATCAGTGCCCACTTGTGCCACCTATCAGTGCCGCTTATGAGTGCCCATCAGTGCCACATATCAGTGCCACCTATCAGTGCCCGTCAGTGTTACTTATCAGTGCCGCCTATCAGTTCCCATCAGTGCTGCATATATGTGCCCCATTATCAGTGCAACTTTATCAGTGCCACCTCTTCAGTGCCAGTCTGTACTGCCTCGTCAGTGCCTGTCAGTGTATCCTCATCAGTGCCCATCAGTTTAGCTACATCAGTGCCCGTCATGATGGAGAAAATGTACTTATACAAAATTTTGTGACAGAAACAAAGACATTTTTTTTTTTCAAAATTTTCGGTCTTTTTTTATTTGTAGAGCAAAAAATAAAAACCGCAGGTGATCAAATACCACCAAAAGAAAGCTCTATTTGTGGGTACAAAATGATAAAATTTTGTTTGGGTACAGCGTCACTAGGGTTGCCACATCATCCCTTTAATCCAGGACACATGTGAATTACACAGGTTCTGAGGCTAATTTAATGCAGATAAGACACCAAGTGAGTTTAATTACCACCTTAAACAGCCACAGAACCTGTGTGATTAATATGTGTCCTGGATTAAAGGGATGATGTGGCAACCCTAAGTGTCACAGGACCGCGCAATTCTCATTCAAAGCGCAACAGCACTGAATGCTGAAAATTGGTCTGTTCTAAGTGCCTGGTATTGAAGTGGTTAATTACACAGGTTCTGTGGCTGATTAAGGTGGTAATTAAACTCACTTGGTGTCTTATCTGCATTAAATTAACCTCAGAACCTGTGTAATTCATATGTGTCCTGGATTAAAGGGACGATGTGGCAACCCTACGTCAGCGGCGCTTGCAGTGAGAATATCTCCTAAACCGTGCACGTTTAGGAGATATTCTTTTTACCTACAGGTAATCCTTATTATAGGCTTAATTTTAGGTAAAATGTAATTTTAGGGGATACGACCGATTTAAGTCTCATTGTAAGTCGCCCAAAGTCACGCTGAAGTCGTCTTGAAGCCGCGTTCAAATAGCCTACTTAGTCGCACCTGAAATCGGATCGCCCCTGTGTGAACCGACTCTAATATTGTTCCACAATGTATCATTCACAATTTGTATCCATGTAGCAATGCAGTGCTTAGCTTTGTATCAGTCTGATTTCCGTACATTGTCATTGGATACCTTTAAGTTGCTCATTGGTAATCAGAAATCTTCTTTCTTTTTATTACCTCAAATTTATTTGTCAGTTCTTGCCCCTCTTAGCTTATCCTTTCTTCCGTAACAAGTGTAAGATGAGGTGTACAGAACTCAGCATAAATGAGATTTACGGATTTCCATTCAGTAAATTCTTGTACAGTGGAACCTCGGATTATGAGTATAATCCATTCCAGGAGAATGCTTGTAATCCAAAGCACTCAAATATATCAAAGCAAGTTTCCCCATTGGAAACAATGGAATTTCAGATAATTTTTTCCACAGTGACTGCTTGTCTATGCAGTACTGTATGTGGTCAGAGTTGCGGGGGCGCTGGTGTGGCTTGGAGAAGCTGGGAAACAATCGGAAATGCTCGGGAGCTGTTGACACTTTCGGTATTTCAGAGTATTTCCAAGTGCTTCCAAGCGTCTCCGAGCCTCCCTAGCGCCCCCACACCTCTGGCCACATACAGTATTGCATGCACAGACGCTTGAATCCTGCTCATTTTGTGAAAGAGCACTCGCAAACAGAGTCAGGATTTTTGTTTAAAAAACTGCTCGTATTGCGAAATGCTCGCAAACAGCGTTATTCGCAGTCCGAGGTTCCACTGTATATGGTAAATCCTTAACCTATCAGTACAATGTGTTGGGATGTTACTCTATTTGCGGACCACTGGCGGCAGTGGTGGCGCACTTGGAGTGCGCATCGGCCAATGGTGACGTCTTGAGGCCTCCTGATTTTTATATCTACACCCTGATACATTAAGTTGATGTAGATGTCTTAATATGAATTAAATAAACTTGGGTCTTGTTCTACTTGCCGACCACTTATGGCAGTGGTGGCATGTTATGAAGCTCAGTTGATAATGGTGACTCTTTTTAGCCGTTTTTTAGATTTCCGTTTGGTGAATTTTTTACATGGAGAATAATTTAATGTATTATTTAGGAATGTTATTTTTATTTTTATGTATCCAAGTTTAAGATGAGGAGTCAATCTGGATTTGGAATTTTAATCTGTAGCTAGCAATCAGATTTTTGCCTTTTCCAAGATGGATACTTTTGGGTCTGCCCGCCCTAGGTACAGATCGAGGTGTGGTTTCAATTGTATTTGTTATATAAGTGGTGAGTCAGCACGCTGCCTGTGCCCCAGGGCGACGTAATTTCTGATGAAACGCGTCGGTAGGGACATGCTGACATCACCACATTGCCTTACACCCAGAGGGACGGGTGTATCTTAGGCGGCCGGCTTTTTATGCTGATGATGTATATGTTTTTACAAGTAAGTGCATTACTTTTCATTTAATAAATGTTCCATTGGTTTTACGCTATGGATTTGTTGTGTTTGTCAGTCACCTACACGTTGAGACTACTCTGATAAGGGATTCAGTCACTCTGAAGAGCGATTCACATATTTGCACCTTTTTCAACTGGGTGTTTATGTCCTATGAACTTTTTTCTTGTTTCCTAATTTTGCTATTTACACCTTGAGATGACTCTGAAAAGTGGTTCATTCACTCTGAAGAGTGATTCACATATTTGCACCTTTTTTTCAATGTGGTGTTTTTTTATGTATTATGAACTTTTTCTGGTTTCTTAGTCATGATATTTAAGTATATTATGTTCAATTTTATCATCATTTACCCTGTTTTTCTTCAGAAATGCAACAGCTGCCTTAGATTTTTGTTTTGGATCATTGTCATGTTGAAAAAGTGCACAAAGACAGGGCACAGAGTGATGGTATCATCTTCTCTTTCAACATAGAGCAGTACATCTGTGAATTCATGAAAACCTGACACCAGCAGCACTCATGCAGCCCCACAGAAGGACACTGCCACCACCATGTTTCACTGTAGGCACCATGCATTTTTCTTTGTCCTCACCTTTGCAACGCCATGAAGTTTTGAAGCCATCAGTTCCAAAAACATTTATCTTGGTCTCATCACTGCAGAGTACAGAGTCCCAGTAATCTTCTAATTTTTCAGCAGGGGAAGGGGTTTTCTTTGATAAGTAATGCCATTTTAAAATCAACTGTCTCCTGGACACCTGTTTAATGAATAATCACAGTGGTGTAGTGGATTGCACTTTCGCCTGGAGTTTGCATGTTCTCCTTGTGCCTGCGTGGGTTTCCTCCCACACTCCAAAGACATGCTGGTAGGTAAATTAGATCCTGTCTAAATTGACCCTAGTATATGTATGAATGTGAGTTAGGGACCTTAGATTGTAAGCTCCTTGAGGGTAGGGACTGATGTGAATGTAGAATATATACGTAAAGCGCTGCGTAAATTGACAGCACTATATAAGTACCTAAAATAAATAATAATTAGTCTCACCTGTAGTTGAATTCTTGTTATTTAGGTTTTTGTTGTCTAAAGTTTAGCCTTGCTCCTAAGACTTTCATTGGGGTGTATTCATTTTTGCAACATTACTTGAATGAATTTGTTAGGAAAAATACTTTTTGTTGATTCTGAAAGGAAAGTAAAGGTTTTCTGACAAATCTGTTGGGGTGTACTCAGCCAATGGAATGGGTTTATGCTCAAGTACTTCTAAACGTCATACACACATAAACGTGCATAAACCCAAGTGACGTGAGATTAGAGTAATTTAACATGGATTTAAAACCTCACATATACCCAGTGAAGTGAACAGCCTCAGGTGATAAATAGAGATCAAACAAATCTCCCTACATACGTTTTGTATGTATATCTGCTGTCTTCAGCTTGCTATAATCTTTAGAAAGTAAACATCATGTTAGAGATTTTTTCTCCGTGTTCAGCAGTGGGAGTGGAGTCTGGGCATACACTGTGTGACTGCTGATTGGAGGAAAGGTACACACCCCCCCCCCCTCCATATAGGTAGAGGAAGAAAGGAATGTGCTGTGAATAGACCAGCTCTCTGCTAATCTATTTATAGCACCCACACACAAAATTTCAGGCTGGTTTTATCTGGGTTTTCAGAGAACTTGTCAGAAGTTATCATGCTTTGAGTTCAGCTCTATAAATAGTTCTTCACTTTATAACTAGATACATTAAGAGTTAAATTGTGATATTATACGTGTACCCTTGTCAATGATTCAATTTGCATAGAATAATTAACCCTTTTCACCATTTTTATTCATGTACTTGTTTCATTTCGTACATACTTTGTTATTACTTGAAAACCTACAATAAAAGTATATTGTGAAAAAAAAAAAATAAGTTATCATGCTGATAATAGAAGAGCAGCAGAAACACACGGGACTTTTGGCTTTGGAGAGAGATAAGAAAACACTGCAGATATATGTGCTTAGGTCAAATTTCATGAATCAGGTGTACATCCACTTTGCCAGCAAAAATGCCTCTAAACATCATACACCCGTGTGCATGAAGCCTTACACAGTGTTCACAATGGCACATTAATTTTCAGCATTTGCAAATGTGCATGTTTTTTGGCAAGGGTTGGCTCTGGGTGCTTACAGGGAGTTCTCGCTTTATGAGGAAAGATTAGCTGAATGTATTCTCTCTTCAGAAGAGGACAATAAGGAGGGATATGATCAATATGTATAAGGCTCCATGCACACTGTATCTGATAAACGACCGTTTTTGGTAGTTTGGGCGTTTTTTTTAACAGCCCAAAACACCACTTTATGTTATCCTATGTGTCCATGCACACATGGACGTCAATTGTCGTTTATCAGCAGTGGCGTTTTTGGGCTGTTATCTGAATGCCCTGAATTGGCGTTCAGGAGTCGTTCTTTTGACCACAAAAAACGCTAAATGCCGATAAACGCCGCTTAATGCTCATGAACGCTGGTAAACGGCTGTTTATCGGTGTCTGGCGTTTTTTGCAGTCAATGGAAGCTAATGAAGAAAAAAAATGGCCAAAAACCCTGACCCCGATAAACGCTACTTACAAAACGCTGCAAAAGAACGTTTTCTAAGCAGCGTCTCCTGCCCGACGCCAAGAGAGGTCAGATAGCGTTCAGTATGCATGGAGCCTAAATACATACAGTAAGTGCTAAACTTGATGTTGAGTTATTCACCTTAAGGTCATCACAGAGGACAAGGGGGCACTCTTTACGTCTAGACCAGTGATATGCAATCAGCGAACCTTCAGCTGTGCCAAAACTACAAGTCCCATCATGCCTCTGAATCTGGGTGTCATGCTTTTGGCTGTCAGAGTCTTGCTATGCATCATGAGACTTGTAGTTCTGCAACAACTGGAGGTCCGCTAATTGCATATCCCTGGTCTAGAGGAAAAAAGATCTAGGCCTCATACACACGGACGTTTCTTAAAAAATAAACAAAACGTCGGGCCCGACGTCAAGGAAAATAAATCAGCGTTTTTCGGCGTTATGCATCGGCGTTAGTGAGCGTCGGCGTCAATAGGCGTTTTTTAAAAAAAATCATCCCTCTGTTATTTTTCAACCTAAAAACATTGGCGTCAAAAAACGCCGGTTAACACCGGTACAATATTAGTTGGCGTTTGTTGGCGTTTTGCGGTGTCGGCGTCAAAAAATGCCAAAACGTTACAGCCTCAGAACGTGCTGGCCATGGGTTCTAGTTTCAGCTCACTAACGCCGACGCCATCTACAGCTCAAAAACGTCTGAGTTTTTATGGGGCCATTGACTAACATGGAGAGCTGCAAAAAACGCCAGAAAACGCCGGCATCAAAAAACGTCCATGTGTATGAGGCCTTAGGCCTCATACACACGGGTGTTTGCACAAAAATAAGCAAAACGCCGGGCCTGACGTCAGGGAAAAAACTGACGTTTTGCTTGGCGTTTTGCATTGACGTCAATGCACGTTTTTCACGCTAGCTTTTTGCGGCGTTTTCTGCCTCTATTCAAAATCAATGGTTCCCTATGGGAGCCCATTGATTTGAATAGAAGCCGCACCAGAAGTCGGATCACGGTGCTTGGTGTCTTTGTGATTTGCGTGGGGTTCCCCTTCCCCAAGAGCATACCAGGTTCTTCGATCTGGCATGGATTTTAAGAGGAGCACCCACACCGAAAAAAACGGCAGGCCAGGAAAGGGGGTGGGGACGAGCAAGCGCCCCCCCCTCCCCGACCGTACCAGACCGCATGCCCTCAACATGGGGAGTATGGGTGCTTTGGGGCAGGGGGGCTCTGCCATCATGAGGGTGGGGCACGTGATGACGTCATCGTGTGGCCCCGCCCCATGCCAATATAAGGCAACCGTGCAGCACGGACCCGGCATTCGAGTGGAAGAGAGCGACAAGTCAACATCTCCAGAAGAAGGAGAAGAAGAAGAAGCAGCGGCGGGAGAAGCTAGCCAGGGAGACAGCAGAAAAAGAGCAAAAGAGCTGAAGACCCCTCAGAAGACAGAAGACCCTGCAAAAGAGCCGAAGAAAGAAGAGAGGGGAGAAGATGCCGGAGCGGATTTAATAAAATATTTTAAAAAGTTGTGTAGTTGTTTTTTTTTTTACACTTTTTTTCCCCCAGGTAAATGGGTAGGGGTACGATGTACCCCATACTCATTTACATAGGGTGGGGGGCCCGGCATCTGGGGGCCCCCTTGTTAAAGGGGGCTTCCAGATTCCGATAAGCCCCTGCCTGCAGACCCCGACAACCAACGGCCAGGGTTGTCGGGAAGAGGCTCTTGTCCCCATCAACATGGGGACAAGGTGCTTTGGGGTGGGGAGTGCAGAGCCCCCCCTGCCCCAAAGCACCCATACTCCCCATGTTGAGGGCATGCGGTCTGGTAAGGTCGGGGAGGGGGGGCGCTTGCTTGTCCCCACCCCCTTTCCTGGCCTGCCAGGCTGCGTGCTCGGATAAGGGTCTGGTATGGATTTTGGGGGAGACCCTACGCCGTTTTTTTTGGCGTGGGTGCTCCTCTTAAAATCCATGCCAGATCGAAGAGCCTGGTATGCTCTTGGGGGGGGGGGGGAACCCCACGCAAATTTTTTGCGGGGGTTCCCCTTTAAGACACCAAGCACACAAGTCGCACCGCAAGTCGGATCACCGTGATCCGACTTCTGGTGCGGCTTCTATTCAAATCAATGGGCTCCCATAGGGAACCATTGATTATGAATAGAACGCCTGATGAGGCTTAACGCTGTGTATACAACGTTAAGCAACGTTATTGAGCGTTTTGCCGGCTCGGCGTCAAAAACGCCATGACGCTGCAGCTTCAGAACGCACTGGTCCCGCGTTCTAGCTACAGCTCACTAACGCCGACGCCCTCTACTGCTCAAAAACGTCAACGTTTTAGAGGGCCATTGAATAACATGGAGAGCAGTAAAAAACACCCAAAAACATGGCATAACAAAAGGCCCGTGTGTATGAGGCCTTAATCTCCAAAATACAGACGGGCTTCTTCACAGTACGAGCTGTGAAAATGTGGAATTGACTCTCTGAAGAGCTGGTTCTGGCCAGCTCCGAAAATTGTGGATTTTTTCGTAAATGCACACAAAATAACTGGAAACTAATATTTAGGCCTCATACACACGGGCGTATGAAAAAAAATAAGCAAAACGTCAGGCCCGTCGCCAGGGAAAAATCTGCATTTTTTTCGACGTTTTTTTTTTTCGGTGTTAATGAGCGTTAATGCGCATTAGTGAGCGTCGCCATCAATAGATGTTTTTTTTTAAAAAAACATTCCTCTGCTATTTGTTAACCTGAAAACTTCTGCGTCAAAAACCCTGGTTAATGTCGGAACGGCGTTAGTGTGGCGTTGGCGTCAAAAACGCCAAAACGTTGCAGCCTCGGAACACGCTGGTCCCATGTTCTAGTTACAGCTCACTAACGCCGATGCCCTCTACAGCTCAAAAACGTTGGCGTTTTTAAGGGGCCATTGAATAACACGGAGAGCTGTAAAAACCGCTAAAAAACGTGGCTGTGAAAAACGCCGGTGTGCATGAGGCCTTATAGGTAAAGTTGATCCAGGGAATACTTGATTGCCTCTCGGAGGATCAGCAAGGATTTTTTTTTCCCTGCTGGAGCTCATTGGATCATGCTTTATTGGAGGTTTTTTTTGCCTTCCTCTGGATCAACTGTGGGTATAGGATAGTGGATATGGAGGTTTTCTATTTGTGTGTGTGTGTGTTTTTTCTGTGTTGGTAGAACTGGATGGACTTGTGTGTTTTTTCAACCAGATTAATTATGTAACTATGGCTGATTTTTTCAAAATGAAAATTTAGTGTCATCTTCCTAATGTTTGAGCACCATGGCCTGACTCAGCGTGAAAGATGCAGGTGATGCTTTCTGCAGAACAATCCTTGTCCCCTGTGCTGGCAGTGATAAAGTATGATACTGTGCTAAGTATACAGTACAGACATCACCTGTACTCTAGTGTCTCCTTTACAGTACACTATTCAGTATACAGTCAGGTCCTTAAATATTGGGACATCGACACAATTCTAATCTTTTTGGCTCTATACACCACCACAATGGATGAGTTGACAGCAACCGATTCCAAATCCAAATAGCACACTTGAAATGAACTCTGGACCTTTTATCTGCTCCTTATAAATGGGATAATGAAGGAATAACACACCTGGACATGGAACAGCTGAGCAGCCAATTGTCCCATTACTTTTTGGTCCCTTAAAAAGTGGGAGGCACATATACAAACTGTTGTAATTCCTACACCGTTCACCTGATTTGGATGTAAATACCCTCAAATTAAAGCTGAAAGTCTGCAGTCAAAGTACATCTTGTTCGTTTCATTTCAAATCCATTGTGGTGGTGTATAGAGCCAAAAAGATTAGAATTGTGTCAATGTCCCAATATTTATGGACCTGACTGTACATCTGCACCTTGTCTCCTTTAAAGTCATACCCTGTAATAATCACTTGTACCTAGACACTGTCTCCCATCTTAGCAGGCATTCAGTAATGTAAAGTATTTCCATTTCTCCTGTGATCTACACCTGTTTTGGCAGCAGATTTTTTTATATAAATGTATTGCCATTTTAATTATAGGCTGATATATTGAATGTATTTTGCTTATGTCAGGACCCATCATTCACATCTATAATATGAAAATGGGGTCAAATTATGCACGTGGAATGTGAATATAGCTGTTATCATTATTTTTAATAGAAAACAGCTGTTTAAAAATACAAGATTTAAATGACATATGCGTTTCCTGAAATGTAATCATGGTGTAAATGAAGAGCCCCTGTATGTCCCTCACTTAGCCATATGTTCTGCTTTTAGTATGTCTAGCTTCTTTCTATGTGCTGGGCAGCCCCCATGTAATGAAGAAATCTGGCACACTGTACAATATAGTCAGACACACTTCACTGTCCAGTGGGATAGGCAGCTCTGGTAATTACAGGGCTGAAAGCAACAGACATGTGTAACATTAGACAGCCCTTCAGAAGCAGTGACTACTGGCTACAACGTGGAATGTTGCTGTTTGTCTCTTTGAAGTTGCCGTTCAAAGGGGAAAACTCCAATCCCAAGATGCCCCAAATTTCTGATACACTGCCAGTTTGTTGTATTAGGTCTGCTATATCAGTCTGGTATGTCTTCTCTTAAACAACTGCGATGCAAAACCAAATTCAACATATATGTGAATACAGAAAACATTTAAAAGCTTAAAGCGGAACTACACTGCATCTGAGCACATCAGACCAAGAACATTATTAACCACTTCCTTACTGGGCACTTAAACCCCCCTCCTGCCAGGACCAATTTTCAGTTTTCAGCGCTGTCGCTCTTTGAATGACAATTGCGCCGTCGTGCGACGTTGTACCCAAACAAAATTTACGTCCTTTTTTTCCCACAAATAGGGCTTTCTTTTGGTGGTATTTGATCTCCTCTGCGTCTTTTCTGAGCGCCGCTATAAACAAAAAAAGAGCAACAATTTTGAAAAAAAAACAATATTTTTTACTTTTTGCTATAATAAATATCCAAAAATAAAAAAACAAATGTATTCATCAGTTTAGGCCGATATATATTCTTCTACATATTTTTGGTAAAAAAAAATCGCAATCGGCGTTTATTGATTGGGTTGCGCAAAAGTTATAGCGCCTACAAACTATGGACATTGATTTATGGCGTTTTTATTATTATTTTTTTTGTTTTACTGGCAATTTTTATCGGTACTGCAATATCGGGGAGGACATGTCGGACGTTTTGACACTTTTTTGGGACCAATGACATTTATACAGTGATCAGAAATTTAAATGTCCACTGATTACTGTATAAATGTCATTGGCAGTGAAGGGGTTAACCTGCAGGGGGCGATGAAGGGGTTAACTATGTTCTCTGGGTGTGTTCTAACTGTGGGGGGGGCGGGGTTGACAGGGGCATGACAGATCTAACTGATCCCAGTGACAGGGATCAGTAGATCTGGCATGCCCCCCTCACAGAACGGGGAACCGCCGTGTTTACGTCGGCGGTTCCCTGTTCCTCCTCTCTGTAAGGTTCCCAGCGCCCAGCACGAGCCAAATGGGAGGACGTCTATAGCATTTTAGAGCCGCGCTGTAGCCGTCATTCGGCTATGGCACGGATGGGAGGAGGTTAAATTCATTTTTGAAAGCTAAATTCAGCCTTTGGAACATGTAACATGTTCCAGCTCTTTGCACCACTCTCCCCCTCCTCCCTCAATGTGACAGCTGATGAGGGACCTTTTTCCTGCATCTGCTGTTACAATTCAAACACAGCATGGCTCCACCCACACAGCTGTGCCATTCATTCACAGTTTCCTGTGAATGAGTCAACTACTACAGCAGACAGTAGTAGTTCTGATTGAACTGCATGGGCACTGATGAGTGCCCTTGTAGTTCATTCACAAGCCCTGCAGCTTTCAAACAGCCTGTTTAGAAGTATTGGCAGAGAGCTGCAGGGCTTGTCTGCAGAAGCCTCACATTGCACCCCATGTCTTCTGATCACAGGTACAATGCTTTCCAGGCTGCTGCATGAAAAAAATAATAAATGCACATTTTTTCTGCAAAGGTGACTTTTACTTTAACCGGTTCCCGATCGGCTCGCGTACAATTACTACTGCAGAGTGGCAGTGTCCCGCAAATCGGCATCTTTAACTGGTTCCTTACCGAGTCATTGTAAAATCCCTTCGTCGATCCGGGCCGATGTCATATGACGTCGGCCGCTAGTCGCCGCTACTGCAGGGCCCTGGGGGCCCACAGCCCGGTGATCGCGGATCGCTTGTGTCCCCGCGGTCGTGTCCCCCCGATCGGGGTAAAGAGCCAATAGATTTGGCTCTTTACCACGTGATCGGCTGTATCCAATCACAGCCGGTCACTACCGACCTCCACGTACACGCCACTCGTGCGTGCCCCCGGGGGCATGCAGCACAGCAATCAGGGCTGAGGCTTGTCCCTCAGACAAAGCCCAGCTCCGATCAGTGTAAAGAGCCAATGGAATCACATGATGTAAACAAACCGCGGTAACGAGCTGTTACCGGGTTCTCCCTCTCACACACCGATTGTGTGTGAGAGGGAGATTGCAGTAACAGCTTGTTACCGCCAGATGTACACACCAAACACACTGATCACCTGCTCCTAATAAAGAGGACCTGTCACCTATCCATCAAAGTACCTGTCACAGCCCATCAGAGTACCTGTCACCTGTCCATCAAAGTACCCGAGTACCTGTCACCTGTCCATTAAAGTACCCGAGTACCTGTCCATCAAAGTACCCGAGTACCTGTCACAGCCCATCAAAGTACCTGAGTACCTGTCACCTGCCCATCAGAATACCCAAGTACCTGTCACCAACCCATCTGAGTACCCGAGTACCTGTTGCCATCCCATCTGAGTACCCGAGTACCTGTCACCATCCCATCTGAGTACCCGTGTACCTGTCACCAACCCATCAGAGTACCTGAGTACCTGTCACCAGCCCATCTGAGTATCTGTCACCAACCCATCAGAGTACCCAAGTACCTGTCACCAGCCCATCTGAGTACTCGAGTACCTGTCACCATCCCATCAGAGTACCCAAGTACCTGTCACCAGCTCATCAGAGTACCCAAGTACCTGTCACCAGCCCAACAGAGTAACCAAGTACCTGTCACCAGCCCATCAGAGTACCCAAGTACCTGTCACCAGCCCATCAGAGTACCCAAGTACCTGTCACCAACCCATCAAAGTACCCAAGTACCTGTCACCAGCCCATCAGAGTACCAGTTACTAGCCCATCAAAGTACCAGAGTACTTGTCACCAGCCCATCAGAGTACCTGTCACCAGCCCATCAAAGTACCCGAGTACCTGTCACCTGTCCATTAAAGTACCCGAGTACCTGTCCATCAAAGTACCCGAGTACCTGTCACAGCCCATCAAAGTACCTGAGTACCTGTCACCTGCCCATCAGAATACCCAAGTACCTGTCACCAACCCATCTGAGTACCCGAGTACCTGTTGCCATCCCATCTGAGTACCCGAGTACCTGTCACCATCCCATCTGAGTACCCGTGTACCTGTCACCAACCCATCAGAGTACCTGAGTACCTGTCACCAGCCCATCTGAGTATCTGTCACCAACCCATCAGAGTACCCAAGTACCTGTCACCAGCCCATCTGAGTACTCGAGTACCTGTCACCATCCCATCAGAGTACCCAAGTACCTGTCACCAGCTCATCAGAGTACCCAAGTACCTGTCACCAGCCCATCAGAGTGCCCGAGCACCTGTCACCAACCCATCTGAGTACCCGAGCACCTGCCACCAACTCATCAGAGTACCCGAGTACCTGTCACCAATCCATCAAAGTACCCGAGTACCTGTGACCAGCCCATCAGAGTACCCAAGTACCTGTCACCAGCCCAACAGAGTACCTGTTACTTGCCCATCTGAGTATTCGAGTACCTGTCACCAGCCCATCTGAGTACGCGAGTACCTGTCAACAGCCCATCAGAGTACCCGAGTACCTGTCACCAGCCCACCAAAGTACCCGAGTACCTGTCACCTGCCCATTAGAGTACCCGAGTACCTGTCACCTGCCCATCTGAGTACCCAAGTACCTGTCATAAGCCATCAGCATACCCGAGTACCTGTCACCTGCCCATCTGAGTACTTGAGTACCTGTCACCAGCCCATCTGAGCACCCGAGCACCTGTCACCAACCCATCAGAGTACCCGAGTATCTGTCACCAACCCATCAAAGTACCCAAGTACCTGTCACCAGCCCATCAGAGTACCTGAGTACTTGTCCCCTCCCATCAGAGTACCCCAGTACCTGTCACCAGCCCATCAGAGTAACCAAGTAGCTGTCACCAGACCATCAGCGTACCAGAGTACCTGTTCCCTGCCCATCTGAGTATTTGAGTACCTGTCACCAGCCCATCTGAGTACCCGAGTACCTGTCATCAGCCCATCAGAGTACCCGAGTACCTGTCACCAGCCCATCAAAGTACCCGAGTACCTGTCACCTGCTCATCAAAGAACCTGAGTACCTGTCACCAGCCCATCAGAGTACCCCAGTACCTGTCACCAGCCCATCAGAGTAACCACGTAGCTGTCACCAGACCATCAGCGTACCAGAGTACCTGTCCCCTGCCCATCTGAGTATTTGAGTACCTGTCACCAGCCCATCTGAGTACCCGAGTACCTGTCACCAGCCCATCAGAGTGCCCGAGTACCTGTCACCAGCCCATCAAAGTACCCGAGTACCTGTCACCTGCCCATCAAAGAACCTGAGTAACTGTCATCAGCCCACCAAAGTACCAGAGTACCTGTCACCTGCCCATTAGAGTACCCGAGTACTTGTCACCAGACTTTCAGCGTACCCGAGTACCTATCACCTGCCCATCTGAGTACCCAAGTACCTGTCACCAGCCCATCAGCGTACCCGAGTACCTGCCACCTGCCCATCTGAGTACCTGTCACCAGCCAATCAGAGTACCCGATTACCTGTCACCTGCCCATCTGAGTACCCGAGTACCTGTCACCAGCCCATCAGAGTACCCAAGTACCTGTCACCTGCCCATCTGTGTACCCGAGTACCTGTCACCAGCCCATCAGAGTACCCAAGTACCTGTCACCAGCCCATCAAAGTACCCGAGTACCTGTCACCTGCCCTTCAGATTACCCAAGTACCTGTCACCAACCCATCTGAGTAACCGAGTACCTATCTACAGCCCATCAGAGTACCCAAGTACCTTTTACCAGTCCATCAGATTACCTGAGTACCTCTCTCCAGTCCATCAAAGTACCCGAGTACCTATCTGCAGCCCATCAGAATACCTGAGTACCTATCTGCAGCCCATCAGAGTACCCGAGTACCTATCTGCAGCCCATGCCTCATAGAATATACCACGTGTGTTTGCTTTCCAAAATGGGATCATTTTGTGCGTAATTCCACTGTCCTGGTGCTCCATGGCCTTCAAAAGTGTATTAGGTATGAATGAAATTTTATGTGTAATTTATGCTTCTAGAATGCCTGACGGTGCTCCCTGCATGTTCGGCCTCTGTATATGGCCAGGATGTGAAAAAGTCTCATATATGTGGTATCGCCATACTCGGGATGAGTAGCAGAATATATTTTGGGGGGTTATTTTTGCTATATACATGCTATGTGTTTGAAATATCATATAAATTGACCACTTTGTGAAAAAAAATAAGTTTTCATTTTCTTTCCACGTTTTCCGAAGACTTGTGGAAAAAAATTAACCGTACAAAAGACTCATAATGCCTCATAGAATATACGTTGGGATGTTTGCTTTCCAAAATGGGGTAATTTTGTGGATAATTCTATTGTCCTGGTGCTGCAGGGCCTTCCAAAGTGTAATAGGTGGCTAGGAAATCATATGTGTAATTTATGCTTCTAGAAAGCCCCTTTTGGTGCTCCCTGCATGTTGGACCTCTGGAAAAAAGTACAACTTCAAAAAACTCGCCATGCCTCATACTTAATACCTTGGAATGTCTACTTTTCAAAAAGGGGTCATTTGGGGGGTATTTGTACTTTCCTGACATTTCAGGGCCTCGAGAAATGAGATAGGCCATCAGTACATCAGGTGTGATCAATTTTCAATGATTGGCACCATAGCTTGTAGACTCTATAACTTTCACACAGAAAAAATAATATACACTTATTTGGGTTATTTTTTACCAAAGATAGGTAGCAGTATAAGTTTTGGCCCAAATTTATGAACAAAAATTACTTATTTCCAAAATGTTATCATAGAAACTAAAAAAAAAGTTGTTTCTTTTCAAAATTTTCACACTTTTTTCAATTACGTCACAAAAAATAAAAAACAGAGGTTAGTAAATACCACAAAAAGAAAGCTCTATTTGTGTGAAAAAAATGATACAAATTTTGTTTGGGTACAGTGTAGCATGAGAGAGTAATTGTCATTCAAAGTGGGAGAGCGCTGAAAGCTGAAAATTCGTCTGGGCAGGACGTATAAACGTCCTGTATTGAAGTGGTTAAACGGCGGATCACGCATGCACGGCTAGCGGGTGGGAGCGCGTCGCTGGCAGTGCACTCTTGTGCCCGCCTCACTCTGAAGGAGTGTGCCCGCGGCTCGGGCGGACCCAGTGTGCAATTGCTTAATACGGAAGAAAAACGGGAAACCGTTGATGTAAACACGGCGGTTCCCCGTGCTGTCAGGCAGAAGCTAAGAGATCTACTGATCCCTGTCACTGGGATCAGTTAAATCTCTTATGCCCCTGGTAGCCCAGCCCCCTCACAGTTAGAACACGCCTAGGGAACACAGTTAACCCCTAGATCTCTCCCTGCAGG
>BLSH010309054.1:671004-681150 GCA_018402905.1 Glandirana rugosa
TTGTGTGAAAAAAATGATACAAATTTTGTTTGGGTACAGTGTAGCATGAGAGAGTAATTGTCATTCAAAGTGGGAGAGCGCTGAAAGCTGAAAATTCGTCTGGGCAGGACGTATAAACGTCCTGTATTGAAGTGGTTAAACGGCGGATCACGCATGCACGGCTAGCGGGTGGGAGCGCGTCGCTGGCAGTGCACTCTTGTGCCCGCCTCACTCTGAAGGAGTGTGCCCGCGGCTCGGGCGGACCCAGTGTGCAATTGCTTAATACGGAAGAAAAACGGGAAACCGTTGATGTAAACACGGCGGTTCCCCGTGCTGTCAGGCAGAAGCTAAGAGATCTACTGATCCCTGTCACTGGGATCAGTTAAATCTCTTATGCCCCTGGTAGCCCAGCCCCCTCACAGTTAGAACACGCCTAGGGAACACAGTTAACCCCCCAGAACGCCCCCCCAGGTTAACCCCTTCACTGCCAATGACATTTATACAGTAATCAGTGGATATTTAAATTTCTGATCGCTGTGTAGATGTCATTGGTCTCAAAAAAGTGTCAAAAATGTATGCTGCAATATCACAGAAAAATCGCAGTTAGCCGCCATTACCAGTAAAAAAAAAATTGTAAAAACCCCAGAAATTAATTCTCATGGTTTGTAAACGTGGCAACTTTTGCGCAAACCAATCAATAAACGCCATTTGCAATTTTTTTTTTTTTTACCAAAAATACGAGGAAGACAACGATGAATACATTTGTTTTTTTATTTTTTTTTTTGGATTTGAATTTTAGCAAAAAGTAAGAAATATTGTTTTTTTTGCAAAAATTGTCCCTCTTTTTTGTTCATAGCGGTGATCAGAAATGATGCAGAGGGGATCAAATACCTCCAAAAGAAAGCTCTATTTGTGAGAAAAATAGGACGCAAATTTTGTTTGGGTACAACATCGCACGACCGCGCAATTGTCAGTTAAAGCGACGCAGTGCCAAATTGCAAAAAGTGCTCCGGTCCTAACATGGGAAATCCTTCCAGGACTGAAGTGGTTAATATTCAAAGCAAACTCACCAATCCATCCATGTCTTCATGCTTTATTCTGCTGAAAAATTACTTTGACCCCCCCCCCCCCCCCCTAGCATTTCTGGCCATGGCTATTTTGAGTAAGGGCAGATGATTTTTGTAGCATTTACTTCCTGGAATTCATCTGCCGTTAGCTCAGGCATGTAGACAGGAAGATGTGCTTAGCTGAGTAACCCCCTCCTCCCCTCCTGAAGACTCCTGGGATGTATGACATCATTTGCCTAGGCCTGGAAACCAGGAAGCAACTGAAGAAATGCAAAAAAAAAAAGCTTAAAACAAGTAAATAAAATATTCTTTCCTATCTATTTACTTATGCTAGCAGCACAAGGATTAAAAATATTCGATTGTAATGTCGATTGAGAGTTCTGCTTTATATTTCCCTTTAACGTTGCAAGAAACTGTGTTGTAAGCTGCAACCTTAAATACTGTCAAGTGTGCAATAAAAAAAGTAAGCTGTTAAATATTATTTTGTGTTAATGCATGATACTTAGTGTAAGATCAAATGATATATGTGAAACGGTGTCAGATCTCAGGTGGGTTCCAGGTAAGTTGCCTAATTTTTAAATCCTCATTTGACTAATTGCACTCCTTGCCAAGGATCTAAACCTAAAATAGGCAGAAAAGACTTTATACATATTTGAAATATGCACAAATGAGAACCATCTATAATGAATTGTACCAAGACCTGTCATGCAGTCTCATCAGGAAGCAAATGAACTGAACACAGAGACTAAATCACACACGCAGCCACTACATATGTAACTGCATTGTGGGCAGATGCAAACATTCATTGAGCTAGCTTATAGAATAACATGCCAAAGAACCAATTTGCAAACTGGAACAGGAAAAGAATTTCTATGGAAAAATTAACCATCTAAAGTAAAGCACAATAAACCCTCTGTTGGTAATATAAATCTATTATTGTACAGATCAGTAGTATAATCCAAGCTTGATACAGGAGCAATAACCAAGGCCATACCAAATGCACTAGTTCACTGCTTAGTTTTGTAAAATTTTAACCAAAAGCACAGTTTCTCATAGTTGTGCCAAACTAATCGTGACCTAGGGAATGTGTGTGTGCGGCTCAGGCTCAGTGGTAGGGGGTATGTAGTCAATGCTTCTGCAAGCACTGCTGGAGTTCTTACAGGGGATGGAACCCATCTTGGTTCCTGTAAGGCTTCAGAGAACAATGGGATGGCCCCTAAAAGTCGCACATGTAGATGTCCTGGAATGGTGAGTAGAGTGGCAGCCTCAGCCTGGACTCCAACCAGGACACGCCCCTAATGCGTTTCACTCTGCCCCCCATGACTAAGCTCCGGGGGTGGAGTGAAACGCGTTCGTGGCCAATAGTGAGGTTCACACTGTCCTGTTTGCCATTATATAGAGTATAAGTAAAAGAAAATCCCAAATAATGAGTTGACATCAGAACATTAATAGGGGATATCTTCCTATAGGGACACTAGTTTTGGTCACCCTGGTCACACACCATGATTCCCTCAATTTGCAGGGATTTCTTCTCACTTTCTTTTTTTGGCTATGGGACAGGAAATGAAAGGAAATCTGCCCAATGGGACACAGATGAAAAAAATAATCTGACGGGGTTATAATCCCTTCTTACTCTATCCAAAATGAAAAACAAAAATGTCCTTATAATTCTACTTTTAGCTGTTACAGCAACAATATATTCCCTTTGGGATAAAGGTTTTATAAACATAATTATTTATGACCATTGTAGGAACCCCTGTCAATTTTAAATGTTTTGCCTCAACTCTCTAAGGTGACTTCCACTGAATTCTATGGGCACAAGTCGGATAGAAGTCGCCTTTAAGTAGTACAGGAACCTTTTCTGAAGTCGGAGCGAAGTCGAATCAACTTCAGTAGTGTACATTAAGATGGCTCCCATTCACTTCAATGGGATTTCTTCTATCAAGCGACTTGGGACGACTTGGGGCGACACAAGTCGGATCGCAAGTCGCCTATGTGTGAACCGACCCTAACTGAAATTTTTGTTGGACAGCTTAGTCTGTTTAAAGAGTAGGTCCAGGCCCGCCACCACCAAAAATTTAAGTCAGCAGCTACAAACACTAATCTGCACTTACCTGTCCAGGCATCCAGCATTGTCCTCACCCAAGCCAATTCTTAAATCAGCTCTCGAGTGCTGGCGCCTCCATCTTGGCTAAGGGAAACCGGCAGTGAAGCCTTGCGGCTTCACAGCCGGTTTCCTACTGCATATGCGCGGATCGCACTGCGGGGGAAAGGAGGAGGGGTCCGAACTTCCAGCTCACTTCACACCGGTAAAGTGAGCAGGAAGTGGGAGCCCATAGTTCTCAAAACCAGGTACCCGTTCCCCCAAAAGGTGCCAAATGTGGCAGTGGAGGGGGGGGGGGGCAGACGAGTGGAGCTTCCCCTTTTGGGTGAAGCTCTACTTTAAGGAAGTTGAGAAATAGCAGATTGACTGGCTGGATCAGGAGGTGAGGTGGTTGAATCAAACAGGACAAGTGTGAACTACCCTAAGGAATAAGGTTTTGTTCACATGGGGCATATGAATATATGCCTCGTGCGAGGGCCATGTTTACCCGCATGAGGATGCACAGTAGACATGTGCATGATTGAAAATTTTGTTTTGTGTTCATTCATAAAATACACCATTTCATTCTGTTATATTCGTTATGTTATGTTAATTTGTTTTTGGATAATATATTCGCTATAACAAATCGATTTGTTTTATTGTTTGTTTCGTTTTCGGATAATCATTATTTATGTATATATATTTTTGTGATAACGATTCGTAGTTGGGAAAGTCGATTGTTTATTGGATCCATTAACACATACAATGACAATATCTCTTCTCCTATGCTCAAATACAATACAGCACCCTTCTCACTCAGTTCTCAGGAATGCACTTTGCCAGTAATCCAACCTCCAGCACAAAATTAATCAGCTGATTGGACTGTAAGATTTACTCCGAGCTGAACTTTTGTTGCATTAGACCTTTAACGAATTATCAAATCATGCCAAATTCATTTGTTATTTTTGCTATAATTTCTTTTGAATTAGTTTGAAGTTTGTTATTTTTCTTTTTGGACATTCGAATGTCTGAAAGATGCAAAATTCGGCTGAATTTCGATTAGTTACAAAACGAATTGCACATGTCTAATGCACAGGTGTTTTGTGAATCCCTGAGCGGGCAGACCCATAGATGGCTATTGGGACGCAGCAGACGCTGCTCTCAGTTTGACACCTGTGCACAGACAGTGTGCTTTTGGGGCCATGCACCCACACCTGCACGGGTGTCGGATTGGGAGCAGCAGCTGTGTCCATACAGTCACTGCATCCCAACAGACATCAATAGGACTGATGGGACTGCCTGTACAGGGATGCACGCAAAACCTGTGCATCCCCTTGGAGGTAAACATGACCCTCACACGGGGCATGCATTGATATGCCCTATGTAACGAAGCCTAATATATAACAGTGTGCATGTGTAAAGTGTGTATTTGCAGATATAGTAGACTTTAAAATTGAAGAAACTTCAATGAATGCTAATTGCAGGTTATGTAAGGTGAAGTTTCTGTGTAATGTTCCTGATTGCAGGATTTATTTTTATTTTTCAGACTGCCTTTGTTATTTTTTAGTCATCCATAAAACTGTGTGGGTGGAAAGATAAGACAAATGATTGCTCCCAAACTTATTTGGTTTTGTTATTCAGATCTCAAGTTTTCAGGTAAAGTTGCTGTAATTATGTAACAAACTGCTGAAGTATACCATGTATTTTCTTACATTTGGTTCCCAGGAATGAACTGACATATATTAGAGGTTGTAAACCCTTACATATATCCAGTGACGTGACAAGCCCCAGGTGATACAGAGATTAAACAAATCCTCCTGCATAAGTTGTACCTGTTTATCTGCAGCAATTTATTCCATACAGCCTTCTACAACACACAGATGAAAGGGTAGTAGAGGCAGCAAACAGGTTTAGGAACCAGAAGGGAAGTCAGCCAGGCAAAGGTCTTTAATCAAGAAATCAACATAGTCGTAGGCAGCAAACAGGGTCAGGAACCAGAAGGGAAGTCAGCCAGGCAAAAGTCTCTAATAGGAAAACACAGCAGAGAGTATCTGGATATGTTGACCAGGCGAAGGCACAGGAGCTCTGATCCAGGCAGTTTAAATAGCCAGCAGGGTTAGCTGACAAGCAAGAAATGAAGACCAGGTGAGTCACTGTGGAATAAAGAGTACTGGCAATTTACCAACAGCTGAGCACTATAGATCTGAGAAGGGAAGGCTGAGCCCAGCCCTGACACTTTGATTGACAGCAACGGGAGCCAATGGTGCCTTCTGCCTTGAGAATCACTTTAATTCTTAGGGAATATCTCACCAAAAATGTATGTCGCAGAGGATGCTTAAAGCCATACTTAGTGCACAGTTCTTCACCCAAGCAGGAAATTACATTTCTAGGCGCATTCTGCATGGCAACAGTGCACAGAACACCTTCAAGTTGTCATATTGCATTGAATTATACAGAAAATGACAATGCTGCAGTTTGAAAAGTAAAGGTATTTTTTAATAACATTACATTACAATATGTCTTGTATAGCAATTGTATATTCTATATCAGGGGTGTCAAATTTAATTTCATTGTGGGCTGCATCAGCATTATGGTTGCCCTCAAATGGCCAGTTGTATCTGTAAGTCTATATTCATGTATCTACTCTTTATCATATTTAATAATTGCCTCTACATTCGATTATTACTGGTTTTAGTAATAACCTAAGTAGAACTACTGTATAGGCAAAACCTTTTTTTTTTTCATTTTGGATAGAGTAAGGGAGGCTCATAACTCCTGTCAGTTTGTTTTTTGGCATCTGTCCCATAGCCAAAAATGGAAGTGAGAGGAAATCCCCTGGGGACACCCAGGTCACCAGAATTAGTGTCCCCGTTGGAAGATTTCCCCTCTTTTGCTTTTCTGGAGACAACCCAAAATTTGGGATTTTCTTTTACTTTCACTTTTATTGATAATGGTAAGCAGGACAAATAGAGAGGCTAAATCTCCCTAATGGAGGCACAGACTGCAATAAAAACTAACAGGTAATCTAATCCCTCTCCACTCTATCCAAGACTAAAAAAATGTTTTGCCTTAAGTTGTACTTGAACCACTTAAAGGCCGGAATGATTTCCCTTAGGACCAGAGCACTTTTTGCGATTCGGCACTGCGTCGCTTTAACTGACAATTGCGCGGTCGTGCAATGTTATACCCAAACAAAATTTGCGTCCTTTTTTTCCCACAAATAGAGCTTTCTTTTGGTGGTATTTGATCACCTCTGCGTCATTTCTGATAACCGCTATAAACAAAAGAAGAGCGACAATATTGCAAAAAAAAACAATATTTTTTACTTTGTGCTAAAATACATATCCCAAAAAAAAAAAAATATATATAAAAACGAATTTATTCATTTTGGCCGATTTATATTCTTCCTCATATTTTTGGTAAAAAAAAAGAATTCATTTCTGGCATTTCTTTACAATTTTTTTTTTAACTAGTAATGGCGGCGATCTGCGATTTTTATCGGGACTGTGATATTGGGGCAGACATGTCGGACATTTTTGACACTTTTTTGGGACCAATGACATTTATACAGAGATCAGATCTAAAAATATCCACTGATTACTGTATAAATGTCATTGGCAGGGAAGGGGTTAACCTGCAGGGGGCAGTGAAGGGGTTAACTGTGTTCCCTGTGCGTGTTCTAACTGTGAGGGGGCTGGGCTGCCAGGGGCACCAGAGATCTAACTGTTTCCGAGTACAGGGGTCAGTAGATCTCTGACATGAATGGGGAACCACCGACAGACATCGAGTCCGCCTGACCCGCGACCCCGCTCAGGGAGTGTGCGGCAGGCACGAGCGCACGCTCGCCCCCTAGCCGTTGTGCCCACAAATGATGACTATAAGCAGCGATTCGCTGGACAGAGCCACACTGTCACTGCTTATAGTCGTTACGTGGTCAGCAAGTGGTTAAGCTGTGAAGGGCAGGTGCAGAGTCTGAAAGGGAGGGTCGCACACCGCTGGTGTCATCCATAAGAAACTTTATTAAACACTCCTCAGAAAGAACATGGTTCTGTCATGGTGTTCTATCTTAGCAGTCTCCAATAAAGTTTTTTGTGGATAATACTAGCAGTGTACCCTCCTATTAAACTGGCATAGAATTGTATTATTTTCTTAATAATGATATAAGCAGATGCCCAAACCACCCCATCCCCCTGTACATCAGATGTCAAGATGTTGTCAGGAAGAAGCTGGGGCCAGAGCTGGGAAGCAGAAAGTTCAGGGTCTGGAGGAGGACTAGAGGAAGGTTGGAGTCAGTTGCCAGAGCCTGCTGAATGCTGAGACCAGGGGAGGCAAAGATGAGGGTCTGCTGTGGCTGCACAGAGAGGCGCAGGATCTGTAGGAGGAATTCTGTCCTCCTCTCTGCTGCTTTCTGCCGAGAGGGCAAGGAGATGAGCCTCTCTGTGGCTGCATTGGAGAAGCGCAGGATCTGGCAGGGGAGTTCTCTCCACCTCTCTGTTGCTGACTGCTGAGACAAGGTGGTGGAGGAGATCAGGGGGGTGCTGCGGCTGCAGGAAAGGCTCTTGTGTTGGACACGTGTTCTATATGTTTATTTAATTTTTTTTATATGCTAGATTATTCTCCACAAAAATGGAGTTACCCTTAAACAAGATCTGTGTGTATTTCTTGTAGCAACCAGTAATTTTTTTCCTTTCCTTACTTAAAGTGTTATTAAACCCTTAAGAGTGTAGACCTCAGAACTTAAAGTACATGTAAACCTAATATTTCATATTCCTGATATATACCCGTTGTACCATGTACTTGTATGAAAAAGTATCCTGTTCTCTTTGCTTCCGTTTTGTGAAATCCCTGGTGATCCTGCCAGTCTCTCTGTTTACCTATTAAAAACTGACCATACTAAGCAGGAGAGCACACCGTGGTCAGTTCTCTAGCTGGACTAGGAGCTCAGCCTGCTTTCCTCCAATGATCAGACTTGTCCTGACATGCCCTCGCTGCACAGCCTTTCACTGGGAAGCTCAGTGTACTGCTCTTTCTCCTCCCCCAGCTCTTTTGCAGCTGAGAATAGAGGGAATGTCATTACTTATAATAAAAAGGGGGAAAAGGGTATTTATTATTTTTTTTTATATCAACAGCATACACAAATGCTTTGTCTTTCATTTCTATTATAAACTGAATGGGTTGTTTTACAAGGTGATCATTTACAATCACTTTAACTTGTTTGCAGGTCTGCTTTTTCTTTACTGCAGTGGCTACTTTCAAATCCACAGTAGAAAATTCCTTCCTCCCTGGTTCTTGTCTTCGGGTTGCTCCCTCTCTTTACAGGAATCCCATGGATTCACCTTTGTGTGCACACGGGCTTTGTGGATGAGTTTCTTTATGCCATAGAAGCCCAGCAACAAGACAGTCCCCTAGTCCCCTCCTGAAATCCCCATTGAAATCCATGCGTCTGGTGCCCTGCATGTAGATTAGGGGGCCGGACGCATGGATTAGGGGGGGCGCCCTGGATTACGGTCCGCCACTGGTTTAAACCCTTGTCAGTTTATTTTTTATTGTACATATCCTGCTGGAACCTGTTACTTTTTGCCTTGAAGATAGAAGAGGAAATGAGATGAAATCACCAGTAATTCTATGACTGGGATCAGGAGGAGAAATAGAGGGGCAAACCTCTCTAGTGGGGATGCACACAGTAATAAATACTTGACATGGATTCTAATCTTTTACCACCTCTTCCAAAACTATAAACACATTTTTAACATACAATTTAACTCTTGCTGACAGTATTAAAGATAAGAGCTTCTATGAACAACACAAAGTAACTGATTTATGAAAATGGGTAAATGGGACAGAATAGTTTATGGCAACAATTTGGCTTTTTTATTTAATCTTTAAGAAAATAAAACAAAAGAACGGACTTGTTGCCATAGACAGTATGTCTAATTTTGCTACGTTTTTTTTTCCCTCCATTTTCGATCAAGAAAGTCTGGAGAGTTTGTTTTTTTCACATTTTCTTACATCAGGCCCAGCAAGATTTATTTAGGCTCCATTCATACTTGTACGTCTCCAAAATTACACCGTAGTGCAACTTTGGTACAACATTGGATGGGTGCATCTTGAATGCGACTTTGGCTTTGACCAGTGACTAATGGACAACTGTTGCACACAAGTTGCATTGTATAACATTCAGGTACAACTTTCATGCAACTTCTGAGGATTAACATTGAAATCTATGGCCCTCAAGTCGCATGAAAGTCGGACCAAAGTAGTGCATGAACTACTTTGAAGTTGCTGCAACTTTAAGTTGCGCATATATGAATGGTTATCATTGGAAAACATGGGGAACGCCTTTTCATGCAACTTTGATGTCCAGAGTTGAATGACAAGTTGCACAAGTGTGAATGGAGCCTTAGGCCCCTTTCACACTTGCGCGACGCGATTTCACCGCATTTTTTTTGCTGCTATTTTGCTGCAATTTGGGATCAGTACAACTTTGGTCCGACTTTGATGCAACTTTGGCACAATGAAAACATATTACAAATTCGTACAGAAATAGTACAGAAATTGCATCAATATTATTCAGATGCAATGTGCATGAGACTTTGAGGGTTTTAATATTGAAGTCTATGGACCTCAAGTTGCATCAAGGTTGGGCCAAAGTAATGCAGGGACTGCTTTGAAGTTGGCGCTAGCTGAAGTCACGCAGATATACAGTGGGTACTGAAAGTATTCAGACCCCCTTTTACATTCCCCCAGACTTATGAAAGTCATGGGTGACATATAGACGCACTGAAGTCGATCGCGGTTGAAGTTTCGTCAGGGACGTAATGAAACCGGGTTGGAACTACGTTGAACTCCAGGTATCTGAAGTTATAATTTTGGGAGTTTCAGAGTACGTGTAACGTAGACTTATTATAACTACGTTAAAGACATGATAAAGACATGCTTAAACATTATACAAAAGTAACACGGTTTCAACGTAGTTTCAGCCTGGTTTCAACATGACTAGGGTTTAACGTCGTTTTA
>BLSH010309054.1:702205-722907 GCA_018402905.1 Glandirana rugosa
GGAGTGAAAAGGAAGGGAGGAGACTTCCGTCACAGATGGTGGATGGTGAGCTTACTCACCCGAGGATGGAGGCTCAGGCATTGTCACCTTTCATCCACAATGTATCTGAGCTGAGTTGCTGAAATTCAAACTCCCAGCCCATACATCCTTTTCCTGAGGCACTGAACGCTGGGGATTGGAGTATGGGTGGGCAGACTGAGGGGTAGGGGTGGGAGGAGGAGGAGAAGCAATCAAGCCCTCTCTCCTCTCCTGTCTGTGTATGGGGGTGGGGCCCGTGTGCACACCTATGCACTCAGCATTTGTGGTACTTGGTTACTTGGGGAGCCACAGTCCATTCTGAATATTGTGTTCAGGTTTCAGATGGTCTGAAACCTGGACACAAGGTTCAAAACCTGGACTGTCCGGGTGAATCCTGGACAGGAGGCAACCCTACCGAGCAGCCCGGTTGGATATTTGTTTCAAGGTGAGTATTTCATAATGAGCTAGTATGTGGTGCATACTAGCTCATTATGCTATTGTCTTGCAGTTCTTTTTTTTTTACTGGGTAGATAACCGCTTTAATAACATTCAATTACAATATGACTTATTACAATTGTACACATTATTTTTTCTTCATTTGCTATTTTTTTTCCCCCACGAAAGTGGCCCTTTAAGCTTTTTGCCTACAGGGATATTACATTTATTTTTTAATCTATATCAATACCGCTGACTTACCCATTATAGCAAACTGCTCCTTAATATTGTCAAGTCTTTGGGGTTGATTTACTAAAGCTTGAAAGTGCAAAATTTGGTGCAGTTCCACACAGAAACCAATGAGCTCCAAGGTTTTATTACCAAAGCTTGATTGAACAAGCTGAGTTTAGAAGCTGATTGGCTAGCATGCAAAGCTGCACCATTTTTTGCACCCTCCAGCTTTAGTAAATCAACCCCCGTATGTCTATCAGATTGAGCTGGTCACCTGAGCACTGGTTGAAATATATATACAGATGTAAGGTGGCTCCATAACCCTTGCAGGGTCCTTTGGTGGCACTCTGCCGTGCGTTTCCTCATTTGCTATGAGCCTGCATGTATCCATGCAAAAACACAGCCCACAGCATGCCACTCCCCTGCTCTCTCCTCCTTCCTTCTGCAAACGAATTGAGGGACAGCTGCTGGTGCCTGCTCTGTCCTTCAATTACCTGATAGCAATTGCACTCCCCGACAGGAAGTTTGGAGAAGCTGTGCCTAGGGACCAGGCGCATGTGGTAGTGCACGGTATATGAAGAAAGTGTTAAATTATGTGCTGGGGTAGGTTTACCAAGTGACTCATTCTGTCTGTAGTTTCTGTAAATGCTTTTTCCCCTCATCATATTCTTCTTTCAGTGCATACCCTAAGATAAATTAGATTCAAATGTTTGCACAGAACTAGCACTCCTCTTCTTGCTTCATGCTTGAATTATGATAGAAAACACATGACGACATGCCGCTGCATTTCTGTAATATTTATGTGTTTAATTTGAACAACAGTATATGTAATTCATTCGCTCGGGGAGACAGTTCTGTCTTCCATACATTTTTCCTGCTGATGTTTGCAACCATAGTTAATTAGATGCAGGTAATAGCCTGCCCATTTATCTCTATAAATGTAAATTGTTAGGGCAATAAGTTAGTTAGGATGGTCAGCAGTACATGGGTTTGCTGTGTAAAAATGAAAAGTTAGTCTGAACTTTATTAATTCATTAGAAATTCCCATGACACTGTATTATTAAATATGCGTTTGTTCTAAGTGTAATAGGATGTTTTACAGAATGATGTGTGCAGATTTCCCATGCTGGAGGATTTATAAAACATTGCAAATAAATTAGGCTAAACATGACTATAGACATTAGATGGAGTGTGGACATGCAAGCAGAATCTGACCACTTAAGTAAAGCTGGTTGTAAAGGCGGACGTTTCTTTACCTTCATGCATTATGTGGGTAAAAGTAAAAGGTAAACAGACCTTCTGAGTGCATCCTCCAGCCCCCCTTATATTTACCTGAGTCCAATCTCGATCCAGCAATGTGCACAAGAGCCGAGGCACTCACTCCTCATTGGCTTAGGGACAGCAGCAGGAGCCCTGATGGGAGCAGGGGATGTGGCCGAGTCGGGGGCAATCATGCATGAGTAACCCATAGCAAGCGGCTTGCTATGGTGGGCACCCCCCCGGGCAGTAGTGCCGGAAGGAGACCCGAGAAGAGGAGGATAGGGCTGCTCTGTGCAAAACCATTACACAGAGCAGGTAGGTATGACATGTTTGTTATTTTAAAGAAAAGACAAAGGTATGTTCAGTATCACTTTAACCACTTGACGGCGGTAAAATGGCTCATTATCGCAAACCACTGTGATAACTAGTATTGTGAGCGCACGCTGCCAGAGGCGTGCTCGCGCGCTCACTGTGTTCTGGGGGGGCCAGGGAGCGGGTATGGCTCCTCCGCAGTTAGAGAACGGCTCTCCGTTCTGACAGAGGGGGAAGGGCTGTGATCACAGGCTTCCTGTATATGGGAGCCGTGATCATTCCCTTCCCCTGCCAGCCCAGCCCACATACAGTTAGAATACAGTGAGGGAACACAGTTAACCCTTAGAGCGCCCCCTTCAGGTTAACCCCTTCACTGCCAATGGCATTTACACAGTTATTAGTGCATTTTTATAGCACTGATCGCTGTATAAATGCCAATGGTCCCAACCAAGTGTCAAAATGGTCCAAATGGTCCAACATGTTTGCCACAATATCGCAGTACTGCTAAAAATCGCAGATCGCCGCCATTATTAGTAAAAAATTTATAAAAACATAAAAACCCCATAAATTAATTCTCATCATTTGTAAATACGGCAACTTTTGCACAAACCAATCAATAAATGCAGATTGCGATTTTTTTTTTACCAAAAATATGAGGAAGAATATAAATCGGCCAAAACCGATGAAAAAAAAAATGTTTTTATTATATATTTTTTTGGATTTGTATTTTAGCAAAAAGTAAGAAATTTTTTTTTTTTTTTGCAAAATTGTCGCTTTTTTTGTTTATTGCGGCGATCAGAAATGACACAGAGGTGATCAAATACCACCAAAAGAAAGCTCTATTTGTGGGTAAATAAGGACGCAAATTTAGTTTGGGTACAACGTCACACGACCGCGCAATTGTCAGTTAAAGCGACGCAGTCCCGAATCACAAAAAGTGCTCTGGTCCTAAAGGGGGAAATCCTTCTGGGGCTGAAGTGGTTAAGGGTCAGTTAGCCATCTTTACCAATTTTGTTTTGAACGCTTCATTGTTCCCTGTAGACCAGTCAACTGTTTGGGGCCTATTTATAAAGATGTGACTCCAGGCAAACAGCTAAATACACAGATGAAATACAAGGGATATAAGGGAGCCCTTTTGCCTGACAAAGGATTTTATATTTCTGTATATCCAGTTCTGAGATTTGCTTTCGTCTGACACATCATATGGCCCTGTCTGGAAAGGGATGAGATTTGTTTTTTACTCGGTTGCAGTTCAGTAACACTTGCAGGTCATCTTCTCTCTCCAGCCTGTGACTGGACAGTGAAAAGAGAAATAGCTCACATCCTATCAGCATGATTCTTGCACTGCAGTACAGCTGGTTGTGCTGCTTCTCCCTCCTTCAGTCTGAGCTTCTTTGTAATGGACTGTAAAAGGCTGATAACAGGCCAAATTCAGGTACTTACATTGCATACTTTTAAACAAACATGTACGGTGATGTATTAATTACTACAGAACTGCATTCATTTGTGTCTCTTATACACAATGTCTGGCATTCAGCTTTAAGCACCATATCCCTATATGCCACATTTATAGGAGATCACATATTTTTTGACAATCCAACTAAAACATGCTACCAAAAAGGATGTCAATTTTGTTTGGGTACAGCGTTGCACGACCACACAAATGTCAGTCAAAGCGATGCAGTGCCGAATCGCAAAAAGTGCTCTGGTCAGGAAGGGGATAAAGTCATATTAAACCCTACACTTTTAAGCACTTTCAGCAGCTGATTTAACCACTTACTGAGTTTGCAGCTTCTTCATCTTATAATCCATGCCTATGTTCCAGTTTAGTGACGTGGTCACTGTCACAGGTTTCCTGTTTCAGGGTTGTCCGCATTCCCATTGCACACATTCCTGGAAAGAAGGCTCATCAGTAGTGGGTGCTGTAGCGATTACCAGCTGGATACTGGAATCATCACAGATAAATATACATATTCGCCAGCATACCATGGATCCTTAAAGGGGTTGTAAAGCCTAGCGTTTTTTCGCCTTAATGCATTCTATGCATTAAGGTGAAAAACCTTTCCTCAGTAGTGAGCCCCCCTTTTACTTACCTGAGCCCGTTCGTCCCAGCGGCGGCTACGAGCAATCTGCTCCAGCCGGTGTCTTGGGTCCTCATTGGCTGGGTTGATAGCAGGGGAGCCATTGGCTCCCGCTGCTGTCAATCAAGTCCAGTGATGCGGGGACTGGGGGGTGGTGCCGAGTCCCGCTGTTTATGTGAATACACGCAAACAGCAGGACATGGGAGCGCACCTGCATGGGCGACCCAAGGGAAGCTCTTCCCTGACGGGTCACTCGATGCGGAGGAGGCCCCAGGAGCACTGCTGGAGGACCCCAGAATATGAGGTTTGGGGCCACGCTGTGCAAAACCACTGCACAGAGAAGTATGACATGTTTGTTATTTTAAAGAAAAAAAAAAGAAGCTTTACAATCGCTTTAACCCGCGATCCCGTCAGACCTGCAGAACGGGGAACCGCCTTTGTAAACACGGCGGTTCTCCGTGCTGTTGAAGGGGACATACCAGATCTACTGATCCCTGTCACTGGGATCAGTTAGATCTGTTATGTCCCAACCAGCCCTGCCCCCCACAGTTAGAACACACCCAGGGAACACTGTTAACCCCTTCACTGCCCCCTGCTGGTTAACTCCTTCACTGCCAATGACATTTATACAGTAATCAGTGGACATTTAAATTTCTGATCGCTGTATAAATGTCATTGGTCCCAAAAAAGTGTCAAAAAAGTCCGACATAACCGCCCCGATATCGCAGTCCCAATAAAAATCGCAGATCGCCGCCATTACTAGTAAAAAAAAAAAATAATAAAAACGCCATAAATCAATTCCCATAGTTTGTAGACGCGATAACTTTTGCGCAAACCAATCAATATACGCCGATTGTGATTTTTTTTACCAATAATATGTAGAAGAATATAAATCGGCCAAAACTGTTGAATCATTTTTATTTTTTAATTTTTTTTTTGGATATTTATTATAGCAAAATGGAAAAAATATTGTTTTTTTTTCAAAATCATCTCTCTTTGTTTGTTTATAGCGGCGATCAGAATTGACACAGAGGGGATCAAATACCACCAAAAAAAACTCTATTTGTGGGGAAAAAAATGATATAAATTTAGTTTGGGTACAACGATGCATGAACGCGCAATTGTCATTCAAAATGCGACAGTTCTGAAAGCCAAAAATTGGTCTGGGCAGGAGGGGGGTTTAAGTGCCCAGTAAGGAAGTGGTTAAATATATGTGACATCACATGCCTGATGAAGGGGTCCTGCATGGCTCTGAAACGTTGCACTTGTCCTTGTGATGTGATCTTTCTGTAATAAAAGCCTTTGGACGATATTTAAGAGTCCTTGGTGTGTTGTTGAATATGTACATTTTCCTGTTTCAGTGTGTCTCCTTTCTATTGCTGGGCCCTATAAAGCCACCCTTGCATGCTGGGGGCTAGAGTTGTGTGTCCCTACACTCTGTGCATTAATAGAAACACATTGCCCCAAATCCTAGGATGGTAAGGCACTCTCCTGCTCTTCCCTCCTCCCCCCTCCCACCGCTAAGCTTAGCTTAACCACTTCCAGCAAATTGCCGTATATAAGCGGCAGCTGCTTTGAGTGGATGGTATCGGGATATAGCCTGCAGCTATATCCCGGTACCGTTTTTAGAACGGGCGGTCGGCTATCCGGCGATAACGGCCAATCTGGCTCGGGAGCCGCTCGGTCATTATCCCGGCCTCCCGCTCTGATCCGGCACGTCCGCCAGCTAGAAGGAGACCTGAAGGAAGCCGGAATCGGGTCTCCTTCCTCAAATTCCGTAAGCAACGTCACGTCTGGTTTACTTGGCGGCTAACGGCGCCAGTTTTAAAAAAAATGACAGTATTCAGAATCGCCATTTTTGGTGATCTGAATACTGTGAAGTGCAAAGGAGAGATGGGGGGAGACCCCCCATCCTTCCATAAAGTGTACCTGTCACCATATATTACTATCACAAGGGATGTTTACATTCCTTGTGATAGCAATAAAAGTGATCAGATTTTTTTTTTTTAAAGGAACAGTGTTAAAAAAAAGAATAAATAAATAAATGATAAAAAAAAAAAATGTAAAGCGCCACGTCCCTGCGAGCTCGCGCAACAAAGAAAACGCATATGTAAGTCACGCCCGCATATGAAAACAGTGTTCAAACCACACATGTGAGGTATTGCCGCGATCGGCAGAGTGTGAGCAATAATTCTAGCAAAAGACCTCCTCTGCACCTTTAACCTCATAACCGTTAAAAATGTTTAAAGTGTTGCCTATGGAGATTTTTAAGCACCGGAGTTTGTCGCCATTCCGCGAGTGCGAAATTTTCAACCGTAACATGTATGGTATCTATTTACTCTGTGTAACATCCTCTTTCACAATATACAAAAAATTGGGCTAACTTTACTGTTGTCTTATTTTTTAACTCAAAAAAGTTAAATCTTTTCCCAAAAAATTGCGCTTGAAAGACCGCTGCGTAAATACCATGTGACAAAAAGTATTGCAACTTTCGCAATTTTATTCTCTAGGGTGTTTGAAAAAAATATATATAATGTTTGGTGGTTCTAAGTAATTTTCTAGCAAAATAAAACAGTTTTTAATTTGTAACCAACAAATGTAAAAAAGGGCTCCGGTGGGTAAGTGGTTAAAGAAGAACTACAGGCAAAACTCTTTTTTTTTCATTTTGCATAGAGTAAAGGGAGGGTTATGACCCCTGGCAGATTTTCTTTGTCATCTGTGTCACATTGTTGAAATTTCCCTTCACTTCCTGTCCCATAACCAATCAGGAAGTAAGAGGAAAAGGAATTCCTTGGGGACCCCCAGGTCACCAGAACTAGTTTCCCCACTGGAATATTTCCCCTCTTTTACATTTCCGGGGACAACTCAACATTTGGGATTTTTTCTTACTTCCACTTTCAATACTGTAATAATGGTAAGCAGGCCTAATAGAGAGGGCGAATCTCCTTAGTGGGGACATGAACAGCGATAAAAACCGACAAGCATTCTGATCCCTCTCCACTCTATCCAAAACTAAAAAAAAAAAGTTTTTCCTTTAGTTATACTTTAACCGGTTCCACACTGCGTGCGGTATATTTACTGCAGAAGTGTGGACGCGTCCCGCGAATCGCCGTAAATAGGCGGCGATTCGCGCAGGCGCAGCTAGGGGGTGAGCGCGCGCCACCGCCGGCGCGCTCTCGTGTCCGACACACTCCGGAGGAGTGTGCCCGCGGCTCGGGCAGACCCGATGTCCGCCGGTGAGCCGCGATGAGCGGCCAGAGTGAAAGAACGGGGAACCGCCGATGTAAACGCGGCGGTTGCCTGCTCTGTCAATGGGGACATAAGAGATCTACTGATCCCTGTCACTGGGATCAGTTAAATCTCTCATGCCCATGGTAGCCCAGCCTGCAGGTTAACCTAACCCCTTCACTGCCAATGACATTTATACAGTAATCAGGGGACATTTAAATTTCTGATCGCTGAATAAATGTCATTGGTCCCAAAAAAGTGTCAAAAATGTCCGACATGTCCACCCCAATATCGCAGTACTGCTATAAATCGTAGATCTCCGCTATTACTAGTAAAAAATAAAAAAAATTTAAAAAAACCCAGAAATGAATTCTCATCATCCGTAAACGTGGCAACTTTTACGCATATCAATCAATAAATGCAGATTGCGATTTTTTTTACCAAAAATATGAGGAAGAATATAAGTCGGCCAAAACCGATGAAAAAAAATGTTTTTTTATATTTTTTTTTTTGGATTTGAATTTTAGCAAAAAGTAAGAACTATTGTTTTTTTTGCAAAATTGTCACTCTCTCTTTGTTTATAGCGGCGATCAGAAATGATGCAGCGGTAATCAAATGCTACAAAAAAAAGCTCTATTTGCGGGAAAAAAGGACACACATTTTGTTTGGGTACAACGTCGCACGACCACACAATTGTCAGTTAAAGCGACGCAGTGCCGAATCGCAAAAAGTGCTCTGGTCCTAACCTGGGAAATCCTTCCGGGGGTGAAGTGGTTAAAGACTGGCTGGAGAATGCACTGTCCACTGTTAAACCTTTCCTGTGAAGACGGGAAGCGCAGGGAAGTGGTACTGAGAGAGCAGTAGCCAGAAGATTTGAAAGTTGTAAACTTCAAGTTACTGAATAGGAATTTTAAAATATAGTTTACCGGTGAATGTCTGTTATGTTGTGCTCTATGTGTTAAACTAAAAAAATGCTGAGAGTTAAAAACAAATTTAAAGTTGGCATTTGAAAATGTTGCTAACCTTGTATTACATGACTTTCTATAATAAACAAATGATACATTTGGCCACGTTGTGCTCTGTGTAGGTGTATTCTGGTGCCTGTTTTTAATCTCTTCTGTGCAGCCAAGTTTATTAGGCAATTAGTAGACATTAGTGAACATCTGCCAAGGCATAAAGCAGGTGTTACTTTAATATAGATCTTTCTTCATACTGTGGCGGTTAATGCTGGCCCCCTTCTGAAAATGTTACCGCCATTACTACTTGGAAATACTTACCCAAAACAAATATGCAGATTAGGAAAATTAGAATTTCTTATTGCCATGGGCTGGGGTGCTGAGGGTACAGAGATGTGCGGGGCCAGACGATGCGCTAGGTATCGCCGTCCATCACTCCTTAGAAATCGACCAGCATACTGGTGAATTATTGTGAGAACCCAATGTTTTCCAACACTTATATTCACAATGCCAATTTCTAGGCTTGTTAGAACCCTTGTTCCAGACACCTCCAGTCATTATACTCTGTGCTCAAGCAAACTGGCACACAGACTTTCACTGACCACACACAGCTTTAACCACTTCAGCCCCGGGAAGGATTTCACAGTTTAGGACCAGAGCACTTTTTGCGATTCGGCACTGTGTCGCTTTAACTGACAATTGCGCGGTCGTGCGACGTTGTCACCAAACTACATTTTCCCACAAATAGAGCTTTCTTTTGGTGGTATTTGATCACCTCTGCGTCATTTCTGATCACAGCTATAAACAAAAAAAGAGTGACAATTTTGAAAAAAAAAAAAAAAAACAATATTTCTTACTTTTTGCTAAAATACAAATCAAAAAAAAAAATATATAAAAAAAACTTTTTTTTCATCGGTTTTGGCCGATTTATATTCTTCCTCATATTTTTGGAAAAAAAAAATCACAATCAGTTATTGATTGGTTTGTGTAAAAATTGACGCGTTTATGAATGATGATAATTAATTTATGAAGTTTTTATTTTTTTTTATATTTTACTAGTAATGGCGGTGATCTGCGATTTTTAGTGGTACTGCGATATTGCGGCGGACATGTCGGACCATTTTGACACTTTTTTGGGACTATTGCCATTTATACAGCGATCAGTGCTATGAAAATGCACTGATTACTGTGTAAATGCCATTGGCAGTGAAGGGGTTAACCTGGAGGGGGCGCTCTAAGGGTTAACTGTGTTCCCTCACTGTGTTCTAACTGTATTGGTTCTGGGCTGGCAGGGGGGGGAGTGATCACGGCTTCCATATACAGGAAGCCTGTGATCACAGCCCTCCCCCTCTGTCAGAACAGAGATCCGTGTTTACTTACACGGGGGGGCCATCGTGGGTAGCCGGCGGAGATCGAGTCCGCCCTGCTCGCTCCCTGGCCCCCCGGAACACAGTGAGCACGCAAGTGCACCTCTGGCGGCGTGCGCTCACAATACTCGTTATTGCAGCTGCTGTCAAGTAACTAACCGCTTTGACACTGTCAAGCCACGGCGGGCGGTCGGCAAGTGGTTAACTAGCAGTTACAGATTATCTAAGCCAGGCAATATTATGTATATAGCATTAGTACTCATGCCCACTCACAGGAGTTAATTTACTAAAGGCAAATAGACTGTGCACTCTGCAAGAGCTGTTGCTCCAGAGCTTAGTAAATGGACAGAAGCTCTGCTGACTTCCATCATCCAATCATTAATCTCCGGTGTAACTCAATGGCAAAGTGCAACTGCACTTTGCAAAGTGCGCAACCTATTTACCTTTAGTAAATCAACCCCACAGTCTCCACACTGATACTAATCTGCATTTGCAGTGATATATAACTGAGATTATAGGTGCTAATGATATAGTACAATTACAGTATACATACTACAATCTCCTTAAATTTGTGTGTTCTTAAAGTGGTTCTAAAGCCTTCATTTTTTTCACCTTAATGCATTCTCTGCATTAACCTCCCTGGCGGTATTCCCGAGTGTGGATCGGGGTGGAATTTCAGTACCATTAGCGGTAACCCCCGTGCCACACTCGGGATTGCATTGTTGGATCCAGGCAATGTTACTCACCTTGTCCCCTGGATCCTGTGATGTCCTCCCGCGGTGTCAGCATGTCTGTCCCTCCACCCGATGCCTCTGTATGCCTTTCGCCACTGTCACCCTCCTCCTTGGGCAGATGGATAGCAGTGGGAGCCATTGGCTCTCACAGCTGTGAATAAAATGCTGTGACAAGCGAGGGGGTGGCGAGAGTGAGCATGCATGGGTGCCTCCACGGAAAGTGGCTTTCCAGGGAGGAACCTGCTGAAGAGGAGGAGCCTGGACCACGGGTGGGGGACCCCAGAAGGAGAGGATCTGCTTTGTGCAAAACCACTGCACAGAGCAGATAAATATAACATGTTTGTTATTTTAATTAAGAAAAAATAAGCTTAAGGCTGGGTTCACACCTAATACCGATGCAGCTCCCAGCAGGGGTCCGGTGCGTCCTGGTCCACCATTTGAGGTACGATTTGAGCCCAAATTTTGGGCTGAATTCGGACCTGAAACGGTCCAAAAACGCACAGAGCTCCTGCCGGAGCCGCATCAGAGATATGTGAACCGGCTCCATAGAGAACCGGTTAAAATCTCCTACTGTTGCGAATTGGATGCGGAGAATCCGAAATGGTGTGAGTCCTGTAAGCACAAAAAACTGTTTATTCATTTTTTATTTAATATCCTCAGGTAGGCCGTACATAGCATTGGTAAAGAAAGTTACAGGAATTAGAAGTTACATTGCAAGACATACACCCACAAACAGTATTGACAAAAAGGGATAACATTTACAGAAAAGGCATTTTTCATGCTTCTGGCCTTGGACAGAGAATGGGGACATTACCCCCTCCCCATAGATGGAACTCCACAGATTTGACAAAGATTTGATTGCAGATCTCCATTTTTAGATCTTGGAGCCATCTGATTAATTCTGTATTGAATTGTATTGTAATTGTATTGTCTGCCCTAACGTTCTAAAGAGCTGTGCAAACTGTTGGCGCTATATAAATCCTGTATAATAATAATAATAAAAGTGAGTTGCCATCCACTCAGATTATCCAATAGGATGGAAATGGCTGGCAGTTGCATCTTACTCAATTAGGACAGGTATGATTTTGAATATCAAAAAACGTACAACCGTTGTGGGTTATGAATTATTGATCTGAAAGAAAGAGTTTAGCATCATGTGCATGGAATTTCTTTTGAGGCTCCAGTGAAAAATCCATGCGTTTTTCATCTTTTTTCCATGCCCAGGGAGCTGCAGGTGACGCATTCATCCAGCCATAGAAGTGAATGGCTATATGTGGCTATACTCAGGTATACATGGATGTGTATTAGCGTAAACGTATGCATGCGTGTATGATGCATTCCCTGGAAGTTTGGAATACAGAGGAATGCATTATAAGCTCATGACAAACAAAAGAATCAGTACTACTACCCGTATAACATACTGATAATAGAGATAATTATATGCACATGAGCATGTTTGTGCAAAAGCATTGCCATATACCCGGGTACAGCCATGTACAGCTATTTACATTTATAGCCCCATGTGGCTCCAAAAGCACAAAAAACTTCCATATTTTATGCTTCTTCAAAACGTTCATGTTCATAAAGCCTTATGGTTTTAGCTGTTGTTCTGCCCTGTGTAGACACCAAACACAGACATTTAAAATGTTGATGGACCAGCAATTCTTCCTAATGACCACCAGTGTAAGGAACATTCTTCCCAGGAAGCACCACATTAAAGTACCATTAGCTGTAGATGTAGTAGTTAATAGCAAGGCTTCCCTGAGCCCAGAGGTTATTTCAAAGGTTCGTCTGTGTTTTCAAAAGAAGGTGAAAGACTACTTTAGGTGTCGGGGAAGGGGTTAAGAATAGTTGGCTCATTCTAGGGATTTGGGAAATGTTAGCTGCTCAGGTAGGGAAACGGTTAAGTGTGAGGGAATACTTTAGTTTAAGGCTGGATTCAAACATGTGCGACTGTGATTTGCAGTCCGGAGTCTGGTGTGTTTCTGTTCACCAGTTCAGGTGCGATTCAGGTGCGAATTTTGACCTGAATTCACACCTGAACCGGACCCAAAAACGCACAGGACCCTTTTCAAAACTGCACAGTGAACTGGCTCCATTAAAGCTGGTCACATGTTATGCAAATTGGATGTGATTAAAAATGCATCCAATTCACATATATGTGAGCCCAGCCTAAAGGATTGGTCAAGATTTATGGAGCCATATTAAACATTGCAAATTCAAATATATCACAATTTAATAAAAGTATGTATTTTATAAATTCTTTAAACATTGTTACACTTAGACCAAACGTAAGTGATTGAATTTTAGTTGCTATCTTGACCTCCCACGGCTTCCGATACCACCTCTACGCCGATGACACCCAAATCTATCTCTGTACTCTGCACTTCACCCCTCCAGTCTCGCATTACTAACTGACATTTCAACATGGATATCGCACCACTTCATTAAACTAAATCTTTCTAAAACTGAGCTGATAATATTCCCCCCCACCCGTGCCCCCCCACTCCATGACTTTTCCATCAAGATCAATAATGCCACTATCAGTCCCTCCCCTCATGCCATGGTACTAGGTGTAATCCTAGACTCTGACCTGTCCTTTCTGCCCCAAATTCAATTGCTGTCAAAAGCTTGTAGACTTCACCACTGTAAAAACTCGCCCCCTTTTAACTAATGAAACCAACAAGCTACTCTTTCACTCCCTTGCTATCTTTCACTTTGACTATTGCAACTCCCTTCTCATAGGCCTCCCTCTCCATAGGCTATCCCCTCTTTAGTCTATCATGAATGCTGTTACCAGACTCATCTACCTTACCAACTGCTCAGTGTCCGCCACCCCTCTCCTCCAATCCCTTCACTGGCTCCCAATCGCCCAGCAAATAAAATTCAAAATACTAACAACATACAAAGCCATTCACAACTTTGCCCTGAGCTACATCACCAATCTTGTCTCCAAATATCACCCAAACCATCCTCTCCGTTCCTCCCAAGACCTCCGACTCTCAAGCTCCCTCGTCTCCTCCTTCCATACTCGTCTACAGGACTTCTCCAGAGCCTCTCCTACCCTCTGGAACTCTCTGCCTCAATCTGTCTGACTATCTCCTACTCTTGCTGCCTTTAACTTCCCTGGCGGTATGATTATTTCAGATTTTTGGTGTTGAAAGCGGTACGATTATTTTGCATGAAAATTTGGTGTTTTATATTGTAGGCCTGTAATTCCTAGGAATAACTCACTTAAATCTGTCCAAACAACAGTCTAGTAGACATCCCGGGTATGATAAAGTTTGAAAAATGAAATAATAAATTATAATATAATAAATAACTAAAAATAATTATCAAAAATAATAACGTAATAGTAATAAAATGTATTCAATAATGTAATCAAACCAAAAACACTGAAATTTGCTCATTTGCAGAATTGTCGCTGTCGTCACTTTCAGTGTCTGATGATAAATTACTCCCAAAAATCAGTATCACTCAATTCTGCAAATGATTCTTATTTACTATCGCTGTTTTCTAGCTGATCAAAAACCACTTTTGACGTAAAGGGACACTTTTTGGTTGCTATGGACATTCTCATGTTTCCAGGCAGAAAGGATGACATAAATAATATAAATGTGCATTCAGGTCACTGGGCAAACCACTAGGGACAAAGGGGATGTGAAATGTTTTCATACAGTAATGTAATCTGTAAGATTACAGTGTACTGTATGTGCTGTGTATGTTTCACTTTTTGAATTTCCCGCCGGTCTCTGTCCCCGTGCAATGTGATGCTTGCAGGGAACGGAGCCCGACACACAGAGTCATCTGGTGGCGGACACAGCCTGCAGACACTTCGAGGGACATCGTTGGATCCAGGGGACAAGGTGAGTAGCGCTGCCTGGATCCAGCAATGCAATCCCGAGTGTGGCTCGGGGTTACCGCTAATGGTACTGAAATTCCACCCCGAGCCACACTCGGGAATACCGCCAGGGAGGTTAAAGTGGTTGTCAACTCTTGACAACCACTTTAACCTACAGGTAAGCCTATAATAAGGCTTACTTGTAGGTTCCCTGCATATCTCCCAAACCTGCATGGTTTAGTAGATATACAGAATACCTGCATCTGCCGACATCATTTCGGCACATGCACAGTGAAGAAACGGCCTCCGTGCCGTTCCTTCATTGAGATCATGCTGCAGTTGGTGGCTCCCATGCGCATACGTGGGAGTGAGATCGCACGGCTCCAGCAAATCACAGAGCCGGAGTCTGCGGCCCTGGAAGAAAGAGGGGCTAAGATGGACGCTTCCTGGAGCGGGGACAGAGCAGGCTTCCAATGCAGGTAAGTGTCACATAATAGGCTAGTGTGCCCTCTTGTATTTTATTGTATTGTAACTGTATTGTCTCCATTTATATTTTAAAGCACTGTGAAAACTGTTGGTGCTTTATAAATCCTGTATAATATTACTAATATTGTTTTTGCCCTGTACTGCCCTGCACAGCAGTACTAAGACAGGCAGGGTCAACATCCTGATTACAGTAGAAGAAAGCACATGTGCCAGAGTTACTTTATTGTCTATTGTAGCCTGGCATGGGTCCTGGACCAGGCTGCATTGTGGAACTGTATATTCAGGGAGGTCCAAGATCTGGCCTTGCTGATTGGCAGGGGCACTGGATCACAAAAATGTCAGAACAGAATATGAAGTCTGTGTTAATTGCCTGGAGTTCAGTTTTAATTTATTACGTGGTGACCTGACTATTACATAGTGAAAAGCTGTCTCCCTAGACACCAGTATACAGTGCAAAGCTTTTATCCAACATTTAAGCTGGCCATACATTATACAATTTTCTTGTTCAATTTCCCCTTAGATTTACCTTCAATTATGTAGTAGAAGGGCCTGCCTGATTTGATACAAATTGAAAGTGTTTAGGTATGACCTCATATTATATGGTTTTGGTAAATCTAAAGGAAAATTGTATAAGAAAACTGTATAGTGTATGGCCAGCCTTATTTTTACTGCGCCAATGAATTGTTTTGTCCAGGCGGTGTACAAAGAAACCCTTTCACCTGTTGATTTTTACACTATTATAAGTGCAATTCATTGTAACCAAAAGGAACATCTTAGATTATCCCATGTATAATCTCCAGCTAATATGTCATCCAGAGCCTTCTGAAGGCACATGTACAGTTCAAAGAGTGGCTATGATGACTTTGTATGTAAAGTATAAGCCTGTGATGAATGATCAGTATACACAACAGAATATATATTTGATGTCCACCATATGGTTCAAACGAACCCAATAATCTAGTCCAGGAGTTGCTGGTTATGTCTGCTTTCTTAGACCCCAGCCGTAAGTGTGCTGTTGTCACAAAAATGTGTCTTTCAACATGAATTTCTGTATACTGTTGTCAAATCATTTAGAAGGATACCGTATATCTGGTTGGTGAGCGGCTACCCCTGTTTGTACAAAGTCACTGTTATTTTCCTACTTTATTAATAAAGCCCACTGTCTTACATTGTACAGGCTGGGGTCAGAAAGGTGATATTGCATAGCTCCCTTAGGTTTAACGAATATGAGATAGCTGAAGACGTTTATTCAGCATGAGCAGGCGGCATTCTTATTGTTCTCCGTAGACACTACTGTGCAGCTCTACAATCTGAGTCATTGCTGTAATAGCACAAACTGTATCTAAAATAAAAAAAAGAGGAAATTCTAACATAGAATTATCATTTGATTATCAGTAACACTCTGCACAACAGTTCATATTGGCTTTGGGCAAACTAGCCTACTGTCCATTCTGGCAGTTTATGTGCCATGAGATATTCTGGCCCTGAAATTGCTATAGTAAATAACTGTAGTTACTGTTGGTTACTTTATTTTAGTCTCTTTAGAACATTAAAATGCTATGCATGGAAAAAGCAGCTACTGTTGAGAAATGGAAGAAAGTTATGATGGTCATTTTAGCTTATAGTCAGTAGAAGCTATCTCTATTCATAGTACCAGAGCGCCACAATGACTGCAGCCTACAGGGAGAGTTCAGTCTGCTGCCAGTTCAGTGCTGCACTAAATCTAAAAGCAGCTGATTTCAGAGGCAAACACTGGCTGGCAGGGCCATCTTAATAGCATCATGGGCCCCTGGGCAAAGTAATACTCTAGGGCCCTTACCAGCCTGGCCCAATTTACGCACCTACTCTCAAGAATTAAAGTATGAATCGATGATAGAAATAAACATATATTTATTAGTACTTTTAATAAAATGGATTTTAAACAATAATAACACATGCCATAAATCAAAGACTAATCAACACAAAGGGCACAGTACGGGGGGAAACAGAAGGGCTCAAAACTGGTATCAGGAGGGCACTGTACATGATCTGGAATGCTACTCTGGGGCTGCCATCCTGGAACAGCTTAGTAAAAAGCATGACTGTCCCAGCAAATCCAGGATGGTTGGCAAATATGATGTTTTGCAAGATTATCATGGGGCCCCCGTGCACCTGGGGTCCCTGGGCAGTGCCCAGGGGTGCCCATGCATTAAGGTGGCCCTGCTGGCTGGTGTGTAGGTATGCTGAGAACAATGATGAAAAAGTAGAAGATGGTGAGCACATGCTCAGACAGGCAATCCTTCTGTTACAATCATTTGTTTCATCTGCTATGAGTAAAACATCTGATCCATGTTTTATATGTAAGCTTATATATTTCATTTATTTTTATTAAGTACTTAGCTTGCCATACATTATATGTAAACGTATATATTTAATTTCTTTTTATTAAGTATTTAGCTTGCCATAAAAAAGGTAAAATGACAAAGAATAGGCACCAATTTTTCCTAACAATCCTAATTTATTGGGGGTACTTAGTAAGCCTGGGAAACAATATTACCCTATCCTATGATTACCCATTTTTAACAGCCAGGTGGCAGCCCTACTGGGGCATGGCTATTGGCAAAATATAGTTACCCATATCAAACAGTTATTCCTGTCTTTCTTTAGAACAGCCTGATCAGTTACTAACGGTTGCTGACTAGTTGCTATGGGTTACTGCTGTTTGCACATTGCCCGATGACTAACAAAAGTGTGCTTGTTCAAGACCAGGCAATGTTAGGGATATTACAATTTACAAACAGTGCTAAATAAATTAATTACCAGGCGTTAGGGGAGCAAAGCATATCATTGTTTGGGAGAGGTCCACAGTGTATGGCACTGGGCAGTATATGCAGGGGAGGAATCCACAGTGTATGACACTGGGCAGTATGTGCAGGGGAGGAATCCGCAGTGTATGACACTGGGCAGTATGTGCAGGGGAGGAATCCACAGTGTATGAAACTGGGCAGTATATGCAGGGGAGGAATCCGCAGTGTATGATACTGGGCAGTATGTGCAGGGGAGGAATTTGCAGTGTATGACACTGGCCAGTATGTGCAGGGGAGGAATCCACAGTGTATGACACTGGCCAGTATATGCAGGGGAGGAATCCACAGTGTATGACACTGGGCAGTATGTGCAGGGGAGGAATCCACAGTGTATGACACTGGGCAGTATGTGCAGGGGAGGAATTTGCAGTGCATGACACTGGGCAGTATGTGCAGTGGAGGAATCTGCAGTGCATGACACTGGGCAGTATGTGCAGGGGAGGAATTTGCAGTGCATGACACTGGGCAGTATGTGCAGGGGAGGAATTTGCAGTGTATGACACTGGGCAGTATGTGCAGGGGAGGAATTTGCAGTGTATGACACTGGGCAGTATGTGCAGGGGAGGAATTTGCAGTGTATGACACTGGGCAGTATGCGCAGGGGAGGAATTTGTAAACATACTTGTGACAGCAATAGGCATATAACAGGTACACTTTATGATGAGATCTGGGGTCTAAAAGACCCCAAATCCCTCCTCTGCACTATACCATTTTTAACATGTAGGCCCAGTCTGAGATAAGCAGTCTAAAAATGTGTGCATAAATATTTATATTCTGCAGTGTGAGCTCACCTAAGGCACTGTTGCGTCTGATTAGTCCCAGGAGATTTAGAGTGAGATTTGGTGATTTCACTATTGTGTGCCTCGCTGTTCTCCTTGCTGGATAGTAAGTTTTTCTTGTGGCCTGCAAACAAGTATCCCTCTTCTTTATTTTGTGGTTCTGTGATTTCTGAACTCCTGCTGCTGCTTGATTATTCCACCATCAGGCATCAGAGCACCAGTAATTGGAGGGGGCAGCTTTGACAAGAGGAAGCAAAGCCCTGTCTCTACCAAGTTGGCTTCTTCTACACAAAAATAAAGTCTGATATGGTAAGTCAGTAAGGGAGGAAAGACCAGCTCCCGGAACGGAACTCGTTCCTAAGTAGGGAGTTTACTGTAATCAATTGTTTGTCCACTGCTTGTCCTCGTTTGGGCGCATCTTCCAAAGCACAAGTCATCTTCACCAATCAGATAAGGTTACGTAACTCAGAAGACAGTGGTTGGTACTATCACAAAATAACATACAAGGCATAATATGTTTGCTATTTCACTATGTTACAATATAGTTACATAGTAAACGAGGTTGAAAAAAGACACAAGTCCATCAAGTCTAGCCTATGTGTGTGTTTTTAATGTAAGTATTACATTTTATATCCCTCAATGCTGTGGTCCCTTAGGTGTGCATCTAATAGTTTTTTGAAATTATCTAGACTCCCAGCAGAGACTACTGCTTGTGGAAGAGAATTCCACATCCTCACTGCTCTTACCGTAAAGAACCCTCTACGTTTTTAAGGTTAAACCGCCTTTCTTCTATTTTTAGTGAATGGCCGAGTGTCTTTGTGTGCTCCCTTGCACGGAAAAGTTTTATCCCTATTGTGGGGTCACAAGTACAGTATTTGTACATTTAAATCATATCCCCTCTCAAGCGTCTCTTCTCCAGAGAGCCTTAATAAGCTTTGTCGCCCTTCTCTGTACACTTTCAAATACCAGGACATCCTTCCTGAGGACTGGTGCCCAGTACTCCAGGTGTGACCTCACCAGAGACTTGTATAGTGGGAGAATTATTGATTTATCCCTGGAGTTGATCCCTTTCTTGATGCATGCCAACACTTTGTTAGCAGCAGCTTGGCATTGAATAGAAAAAAATAAAGTCAGGTGGATTTCAATCTGTTATCTGTACAGGGAATCAAACGGTAGGAGTGCCAATCTAAAGGTGTGTGAAGTAAAAACCTTCGCAAAAGTGTTCTTACAAGCATCCCAAGCATCAGGACATCTCTTCTTTGTGAAGGGCAGAACTTTTTGGTTAATTTGCTTTTAGCAAGTCATGAAAATTAACTGATGTTTTTCGATTTGCTATAGATAGCTGGTCTCTGATTGGTTTCTACACTATATTACCGAAAGTATTGGGACGCCTGCCTTTACACACATGAACTTTAACCACTTCAGCCCCAGAAGGGTTTCCCATGTTAGGATCAGAGCACTTTTGCGATTCAGCACTGCGTCGTTTTAACTGACAATTGCGCAGTTGTGTACCCAAACAAAATTTGCGTCCTTTTTTTCCCACAAATAGAGCTTTCTTTTGGTGGTATTTGTTCACCTCTGCGTCACCTCGGATCACCGCTATAAACAAAAAAAGAGTGACAATTTTGCAAAAAAAAACAAAATTTCTTACTTTTTGCTAAAATACAAATCCAAAAAAAAAAAAATATAAAAAAACAAATTTATTCATAGGTTTTGGCCGATTTTTATTCTTCATCATATTTTTGGTTAGCCTTGCTGGCGGTAATCCTGAGTGTGGCTCGGGGTGGAATTTCAGTACCATTAGCGGTAACCCCGAGCCACACTCAGGATTGCATCGCTGGATCCAAGTCAGCGTTACTCACCTTGTCCCCTGGATCCAGCGATGTCCTCCCGCGGTGTCAGCGTGTCTGTCCTTCGCCCGATGCCTCTGTGTGCCGGGCTCCGTTCCCTGCGAGCGTCATGTTGCACGGGGACGGAGCCCCGCGGCAAATTCAAATAGTGAAACACACAGTACACATACAGTACACTGTAATCTTATAGATTACATTGCTGTATGAAAACATTTCACATCCCCTTTGTCCCTAGTGGTTACGTTGTACTGCGAGCGTCCCTTGCCTCGGGCCGTGTG
>BLSH010309054.1:728303-739977 GCA_018402905.1 Glandirana rugosa
GTAGGTTCCTCTCACAAATGTGCTTCTGGAAGAATGGTCAAACATTCTCATAGACACACTCCTAAACCTTGTGGACAGCCTTTCCAGAAGAGTTGAAGCTGTTATAGCTGCAAAGGCTGGGCCAACTAAATATTGAACCCTATGGACTAAGATTGGGATGCCATTAAGGTTCATGTGCGTGTAACGGCAGGGGTCCCAATACGTTTGGTAATACAGTGTATGTTATTAAATATTTGAATATGTTTGGCCTGTATACCAAATGTCCCCTTATTAAAGGTTTGAAAATAACATGTTTTCTGGAATCTGGTTTTAAGATTACATCTTGTTGAAACAAGTGTGAAACCTTTTGATCCTTGGATGGAGCATATACCAATGTACACTACAGTAGTGCTGCTTTCATGTTGTAGCTACTTATCAGAGAAAAGCTGTGGGTTAAGTAACATACTATTTCTAAAATTGTTCATTTGATCACTTGAACCAAACTCTTAGATCTTTAAATATTGAAGAGTATAATTTATTTTTCTGAAATCTGAAACATTGATTTCCCTCTCCCCGACCAACAGTTCTATAATAATCAACAGAGAACATTTTGATTGCATCGATAATTAATTACACCATGTTCTTTATAGTGCAAACAATAATTACACAGACTAATTAAAAGGGAACTGATGTTTAAAAATAAATATTTAATACGTGTCTTGCATTAGTTAGAAAGTTCTTTTTTAAAAAAACATGCCGACTGACAGAAAGATTTATGTAAGATTTTATACTTTGACATCTTGTACTTTTGTGGATCCTACTCAATACTCACGGTTTTTCAGTGTATAAGAAGCCTGTGATCAAAATGACATAGCTGCCAAATCCAGATGTCATCATGTCCACTCTAGCATGCAGACATCACAACTCCAGCCATGCCTGCACTTGCTAAAAAAGGTTCCTGTCACATTGAGCTTGTTTGCATAGTCTTCATGGGCCGAATAAAATTCTTGGTGTCCATTTGTTAGTTAGATAGAGTGTTTAAGGAAACACCCATATAACTCACTGGGGCTGATTTACCAAATAAAATACGCCTATACCACAACAATTATGTAGCTACAAAATTGTTCAGGCAGAGTACACAAGTGTGTGAGAGTGAGTGGGGAGGAGCTGGGTGTTTAAATGCGGGTGAAGATCCGCTTTATGATTTTTTTGAAGCTGCTTGCGCCTTTAATACTTTAGGAAGCAATCATGTTGGTTGCCACATAATAGTTTTTTTTTTTAGGACAGAACCTTACACACACATAGCGTAGCGTGCCTTATGTGCATGTAGGGCACAAAAATTCCTTATTTCAATGATCAATGCACACCGCAAACAGGGGCCGTGATGTATGCATTGCATTTTGGCAGATAAGTTAAACAATTATGTTAGCTGGGGTGGGAACATCTGCATGTTCATTTGAACCTGCAGCTCAGTTGTGTTGATCCGTTCATGGCCCGTACACACGTTATGATTATCGGCCAACCACGGTCATCCAGTAGCCTGTTGGCCGATTTATCCGACCGTTAGTACGCACGATTCGACAGCCGATTTCCAATTATCGTCCAACAGAAGTTGGCTGACAAGACTAGAAAAATTTGTTGGCCAACAAGGCGTTGGCCGATTGTTGGCTCTTGTGTACAGAAGTTGGGCCAACAAAAAGTTGTAAGTACAAACACGCATGCTCGGAATCCAGGATGTGTTCGGTCTTTGTTCGGTAATTCACAAATCACATTCACCTGAACTTCCTCTTTATACGCTCATAACACATCACTACGTTTGGCTTTGTTGGCCGATTACTTGACTACCGTCAGTATGCTAGACAAAACCGCCAACAGCCAATTTGGACAAAAGTTGGACGTTCGGTTCTCCAACAGGCTTAAGTCATACCACCTCCAAACGTGAATTTGATTTTGGCATTCTTTTGCATAACAAATGACCAAATACCATGCAAACTTCCTATTGCTTGAGCTACTCAGACAGTAGTAATTTTAGATCATTTTATCTACAGGGGGATATTGCATAATTTACATTCAAAACAATCAAACACCCTTGCGAGCAGCCTATAGCTAATCAATGCTTTATCACCTGATATTACCAGCAGCAGGCACTTCTCACACTCCCATAATCTGTGTGCAAATTAATTACAATTCAATCAATCTATGTGAGATAAGAATTTGACAATATTGTATATTTCTTTATATATTTTTATGTTTTGTTATTTGCACACATGGATTAATTATATAAGCACTTGATGTTATATGTGCATTATAGAGTGACACATAGGGGTTGATTTACTAAAGCTGGAGAGTGCAAAAACTTGTGCAGCTTTGCATGCTAGCCAATCAGCTTCTAACCTCAGCTTGTTCAATCAAGCTTTGACAATAAAACCTTGAAGCTGATTGGTTTCTGTGTGGAGTTGCACCAACTTTTGCACTATTAAGCTTTAGTAAATCAACCCCACAGTATCTGTTTAGAAGGAGGTTTTAGCCCCAGTTCCCAGTATTGCAATGCGGTAACCAGCGCAATTCCAGCGTTGGTTCCCGCAGCACATCTCCTTCGCAGGCAGTTCACACTGCCCTCTGCGAACTGCTGCAGGGGTCAATACAAAGTTAATGACACCGCCAGATCGGTTCACAGATCGCAGTGCGAACTGTGAATTTGGACAGGAATCGGATCACATGGTTGTGAACACCCATGCAATCTGATTTCAGTGTGGAAAAAAAAAGGTTCCTGCAGCATTTTCGTGTGAATGCAATGTGGGTTCACCCAAACAAACTGTATGGCGTCACATCGCACAGACATCGCATGTGATTTGCACAGCAATGCGGTGCGCATCACATGTAATGCCTGTGTTCGCAATAGTGTGAACCCAGGCCGGTTCACACTGCTGCGATGCAGGGACCCTGTGAATCCACTGCGGGTTCCCGCATCGCATGTCTCCAGGAGGAAGTTCACACTGCCATATGCGAACTGTGGGGAGTGGCAATACAATGTTAATGACACCCCCAAATCAGTCACTGCGAACTGCAAACTCGCACAGGAATCAGGACCCTGTGAAAAAAAGGGTCCTGTCCGAGTTTGCTCTGATTGCGATGTGAACTCAGCCATACAATCTCTATGGCTGAATTTGCATCGCACAGAGATCACATGTGACTCACACTGCAGTGCGGTGTGAATCATATGCGATTTCAATGTATGTTCAGAGCAGTGTGAATCAGTAAGGGTTGGTTTAGAAGTGCAGCACATTGATTAAATTGTACATAATTTACATTGATGTGGGAGTGCCATTGCTTCAATGTTTCATTTAAATAAAAAAAGTTTCAGAATTTTAACATGTGTTGCTTGTTTATACAATGAATTTAATATGTTTTGATATCACTGTTGCCATTCTAATTTCTCTTATTTGCTCTCTTTTGATATATTAAAAATACAAAGTAAAGTGTTTTGTTATATATGTTTGATAAGTACAAACCTAGTAAAAAATATTGTGGGCTCCTAATGCTTCCAGCCTGTGCTGACATTTTTCCAGTTGAACTACAGTACACCTCACCCTTGTTAGGGAGGGGAGGGGGAGATGTTCTGTGGCCCTTCCCTAAAGTGACACTGTTCTCCTATATATACAGTACAGTGAATGTTGGTACTCTAGCACAGGAACTGCTACTGGCAGGATCTACAGTTAAAATAAAGAAAAACAATCTTAAAATGTAATACAGCCAGCACATCCAAGGGCAGGTAAGCTGCAATATATACAAAATAATCACCCGTGCCAATTAGACACCTTGTGATGTGTAAATGCAGCTGCTATCTCATACTGTAAAGGCTAAATTGCAGGAAAAAATATAAACACTAGATAGCGCTTGCCAGTGAAAACAATGTGAAAAACAATATAAAAAAATAAAACTCTTTTTATATATAATAAACACCAATATATGTGCTCAGTCCATAATCAAAAGAAAATAGTGCAGCTCCTAAACAGGAACTAAACATTAATAAAAGTCTATAGAAAGTGAAAAAAGTGCTTGTATCTTGACACCAAGATCATCCTTTTACTGATATTTTGCCACATCCATATAGAACATTCCACACTCACCAGAATGCAATGACCCCTTTGTTATATAACAAGAAAAGTCAGCAGCGCTTTGTGGTCACCAAAGCACGGCTGGCGGATTCCTGATAGGTCGTAGCTGATGGCTTTCCAATAGGCCGGACGCACATTGCCTGTATATTTTTTGGCAACAGTTTTTTTTATGTCAGTGATTTTATCAAAATAACTAAGCGGTTTTCACACTATGAGAGGATCCCTCTTCTCATTTTAATTTTCTTTGCCATCTGAGCCATTGGGATATACAGTAGGTCTATCAGCAATAAGAATATATTTATGCAAGGTGCCAACTAGGTACGATCTTGTCCTTTGGTGATGGTGACCACACAGCCTGGCAGACTTTTCTTGTTATAAAACTAGGGGGTCATTGCATTCTGGTAAGTTCAGATTGTCTTGTTTGGATCCTGTTAAGGGGGTTGCACTATTTTCTTTTTGTTATGGACTGAACATATATATTGATGTGTATTATAAATAGGAACGTTTTATTTATTGATATTGTTTTTGCACATTCTTTTGCTGGCAAGCGCCTTCTAGTGTTTATATTTTTTAATCTGCACTATATAAATAATTGTCATTTCCAGTTTAGATATGCTTGATATTGTTTTAAATACCAGCAGATTAAGGCCGTCTTCATGTCTGTACAGTGCCAAGCAGTGCATTAACGTGTGCATGTTATATAGTATATTAATGTGTATTAATGTTCATTTAATATGGCTGCCAGAACACCACAATACATATAAAATCGTGTCTGCACCATTTTTGCTGTTATCATGCGTTATGGTACACTGTAGGCGTAATTCTTTAGTGTTTTATGTTTATTGGGTCTCGTATGTCTGCACCAGGTTGCTGTCAGTGGGGTAATTTTGTTATATGGCATGCTCTTTTTTTATAGTAAATTACTTTTTTTTGTGAAATGATTACATTCATGGTTTAATTTTGCATAAATATTTAATCCTCAAGTAGCCTATAATTTGGTGTGGTCCCCCAGGGAGCTGTGGAAGGCAATAATAGTAAGTTGTAGTATTTGTATGTTATGTATCATAGAGATTGAAATATCTGAATCTCTCTCTTGCATTGATTTGCTTCCAAGTTAGCAAAGATTTATCATATCCAAGTGTAGCATAATACAATTCCCGATGGGTCTGTGTCTTTGTTGTTAATAATAGATTTCTTTTATTTCTACATATTAAAGTTGCAGGTGAAATTGAAATATGATAACATCAGCTGTCTCAACATAATTCAATAGTTTATCACCTGCCTCGCACTCGCTTGCATTTTTTGAAATATAGAAACATGAATTAATTATGATTTTCAGGTTTCTGATAAGCTTTTTTTCTCTAATGTTAGAAACATGTTTTCAAACATTCCTTGTACGCAGCGTGATAACTGTGTTTTTATAATATCATTTTGTATATTTGAGTCATCTGCATAAATGCCTTGGGTGTTCTGCACCATTTAGCATTTCTTTATGCATTAATTCAACCAGCAATGGCGTAGAAAGAAGGCATTATACTGAAATTAGCACTTCCATCATGAACAGTTCAAGCTCAACAATACTATTTAACCCTTTCAGTTCTGGCTTCCTAACTTTTTGCGCTCAAGGTGGTTCATGCAGTTTTCCCATTTTTCATATGCATCATTAAACTGTGCATTACACATACAAATATTGGCGCATTTAAATAGAACCATTTCATACCCCTACTTTGCTATGTAGATGACAATCACAGACACATATTTCCCAATTTCAATTCCCTTAGGTCAGCATTGTGACTGACAAAGAAACCAGAAGCACTCAGGGATGAGAACTTCTGGGCTGGCACTGTGTAGCAGAAGATTGGTCTTTTGACTGTGAACTTGTCAACTGAAGAACAATAACCTGCATCAAAACTTTGGCTACTGTCAATATATACTGTAATTATTTTTGCTACAATTAGGTAAAATATGACATAATATCAGATCATGGATCTGCACCTTAAGTTACATCACATCCTGACTGTGTGCTTAAAACAGAACTTTACCCATAACAACTTGATAAAAAATATGTTCTTTAACAAGAAACATACATTCCACATTAATAATTATTCTACCAAAATTAGTGAGTGCTATAAACAGCATTGCTTCTGTTTCTTCTTGCTGGAGGCTGCAATTTTTCTGAAGCCCAGAGCCCTGAGCAGCAGTAAATCTTTCGGTTGTCAATAGAGTGGCCTCTACAAATTTGGCACAGTGCCTAAAAATAGAGAGCAACTGAACATTTGCAGAGCAGAGTGAGACAGTGTATTATGGGATTTTCAAACAGTGTAGGCACTTATTTTTAAAGTTTTACATAGCTATATCTGAAAAAGGGGCCAGCAAGAGGTACTCTAGAAGGATTTAATTTTCTGACTAAAGTTCCACCTTAAATCATAGATTTGATTAGAATCTCATATTGGAAGACATTGCATTTTCTATAATGTCAACCTGACGTCCAAATCTTAAAGGAGAACTTTGATGTCTGCTGGCTTCAATCCCTGGTGCACATTTTTATAGGTTGTTATGTTGTTTACTATACATATTTATAACTGAGTATTGTATTTGCCTGGTCTGTTTCTACAGTGATTGCGTAAATTCTTGGTAATAGTTCTAACACAAGATAATAAAGTAGGATATGCTAAGATAAGTTTCTGTCTGCACTTCACACATAGTTGTTCCTAGGCCTCTTGGCTTACCCTACCCCTTTGGCTTGTAAACCTCAGTAGTATTCTTAAAAAAACACATTTGGAATTATGCAGCTACCCTTCAATCGTTTGATTCAGCTGTGACAGATGCCTTCTCAACTAAGTAATTTCTCAGAATGTTATGCACTTAAAAACTGTTGCCCATGCTATTACATTTGTTTGTAGTGTCTACACCATGTAGTACTCCCTACCTGTACCTGTAACAGAGACACCTTCCCAATGGAATTCTATGCTTTGCTTATTTCTCCTCCCTTACCCCACATACACACTGCTATCTGACTTAAAGTGGTAGAAACCCTCCTATCATTTTCAGCCAAGGAAGCTGCCATCTTGGACTCTGTTTAATCTACAACTTCATGATGCTGCACATGTGATCAGCTATGACACCAGCCATTGGATGGTTTGATAGTTTGGTTTAGAGCACAACCAATAGAAGTGTTGCATTTCCGGCACGTGCCGGAAATGGAACCAGTTTTTAAACTGTTAAATGCATTGGTTTAATACCGCTTTAAGAAATGTCTTTTTAGTTGTCGCAGCAAGTGGTTGGACCTCGGAGTAAAATACAGGTTTTATCAGATATAGGCCCCATATACACGGGCGCTTATACAGCCGTGTTTTTCAGCGTTTTTTGCAGCATAAAAACACACCTCCATGTTATTCAATGGCCCCATACACGCACTGACGTTTCTGAGCTGTAATTGGCGTTAGCGTTTGTAAGCTGCAAACACGATCAGCGCGTTCTGAAGCTGCAGCGCTAGAGCATTTTTGATGCTGAGCCGGCAAAAAGCTCAATAACGCTCAATAACGCACTTTATCGCTGTAGCATCGTTCACCGGCATCTTTAGCCCCAGCGGTTTCTGTTTTAAAATGTCCAAAAATAGCAGAGGGATGTCTTCTCAAATAAAACGCGTCTTAGTGCTGAAGCTCAATAACGCGCATTAACGCCAATGCAAAACGCCGATGAAATCGCATTTTTAACGCCGAGTTTTTCCTGCCATCGGTCCCGACGTTACAACTCGTTTTTTTAATATGCCCGTGTATATGAGGCCTAAATGTAAGAAATATACGAGCATCTAGTTTGAAGATTTTCATGAACCTTTGTCTCGTTGCTTACATAGCAGGCCATCAGTGCGTTTTATTAAAATTTTTCTTTACCTATTTAGAAAAGCTGACAATTACTTTTAGTAGTGTTGCGCTCAAAAGGCTGCGTGCTATACTACAACTGTGTATTAAACATATATTCTAACTCATACATGTAAATTGCAATTTTTTTTGTGTATTCATAGATATACGATAAATTGCATACTGGTTGAACTTCCCCCTGAAAATTGCCATGTGTGTGGATAGCAATTTCAGAATACACAAGTAGTACCATAGTCTAAAGTATATGCTTCATATTCAAGCCTTGTGTGCTTCTTACAGCTTCTTGGTAATGCAAATTATAGTCAGAAAAGAAAACACAGTTATCTTTATAGAATCCATAAATGCAAACAGAATTAATTGGACCGCAGTCCATGGACTTTATGGGCACTACAAGACATTCTTATATATAAAAGTGCATACTTTATTACTGCATAATCAAATCTTAAAACAATTTAAAATATAAATAAAGTAGCATCCTGCCCCCTATGTCGATTAGGGTGGTAGTTATGATCATGTATTATGGTATAATCACTAAAGACAGATAATCAAGATCATGCAGTATACAATATACTGTAGATAGTAGAGGGCTCCACCACTCATTTAAAATCTCTTCTAATGGGCTTCTCATACCCATCTATATATAACAATTAAAAGTGTGCTTAGATGTGGGCCTCTGGCAAGCCTGGAATCCAACCTTTGGAAGGAAAATCACAGTAGTCAAGTTTCCATATTGTTGATCTTCCCAGACCCAGCCACTTCTCAAATAACTGGCATACAAAGCTCTGTTTGCAAAGGACATATCAGTGACCTAAGCGTGTCTCATCAATGCTTTCTTTCACACTGAGGCATCTTCTTTCTTGTTACAATTCAAAAAAAAAACAAAGGGCACCAAAGCAAGGTTCATCACAGGTTTTCTTCCTGACAGTCATGCAGAAACAGTTGATCTTGTCTGTCCAGTTAAAAATCCGTCCAGTATAAATAGAGATGCCAGTTAGCAAAATTTATAATAAAAATCTGAAAAATGTTTTCTGTCTACTAATTTAAAAGGTGAATTAAGAAAGTAGCAGTATCATGAAAACAAACTACTTGTTAACAGACATTTTTAACATATTCCCTGTATTTATACACTGCTAAAATATTATGTCCCAAAAGAGAATAAAAGTTATTGCCCCTGCCACACTCTAAGGCAGAGGTCAGCAGCCTTTTTTCACTTAAGGGCCTGATTCAGTGTATTTGAATGCATGGAGGGCCGCATTCACCTGCTAATAAATGAAGATAATAATAATCCTAACATTGTAATAATGACACTAATACAAAGCCAGTTCACCCTGAGGGAGCATGTGGCTGGGGATTCAGATTTTACTGCCCCTCCCCCATCCTGGCACCTAAGGGTGGCTGATGCTAGCCCTGCCAGCCAGCATGGTCTGGAGATGAGGTTCCTGTTCCTAGGGAAAATGGGGTTCCTGCGCTTATGGGAGGTGGGGTCCCCATCCCTAGGGAAGATGGGGGCCCAATCCCTAGGGGAGATGGGGTATCCATCCCAAGGGGAGATGGGGTTCCCATCCCCAGAGGAGATAGGGTCCCTATCCCCAGGGAGATGGGGTTCCTGTCCCCAGACGAGATGGGGTCCCTGTCCCCAGGGGTGATATGGTCCCTATCCCCAGGGAGATGGGGTCCCTGCCCCAAGGTGAGATGGGGTCCCTGTCCTCAGGGGTAATGGGTCCCTGTCCCCAGTGGTGATAGGGTCTCTGTCCCCAGGTGAGAAGGGGTCCCTGTCTCCAGGGGAGATGGGATCCCTGTCCCCAGGGGTGATGGGTTCCCTGTCTCCAGGGGAGATGGGGTCCTTGTCCCCATGGGTGATGGGGTCTCTGTCCCCAGGTGAGAAGGGGTCTCTGCCCCAATGGGGTGATGGGGTGATGGGGTCCCTTTCCCCAGGTGAGAAGTGGTCCCTGTCCCCAGGGGAGAAGGTGTCCCTGTCCCCAGGGGTGATGGTGTCCTCTGTCCCCTGCACCCCCCACTATAGTGTCCTCTGTACCCCCATAGTTTCATCTGCCCCCCTGCACCCCACACACACACTGTGTAGGTAGAACTCTCCTACCTTACACAGGTGTACAGCAGAGCAGAGATTGGCCAGTATCACAGGGCTGGATGGGGGCGGGAACTGCTGAAGTTAACTTTCCACATTAAGAGTTTGGTGATTAGTTTCTAGGATCGCTAGGCAACCAATCACATACTGTTTAATGTGAAACGTTAACTCCAGCAGTTCCCGCCCCCATCCAGCCCTGTGATACCGGCCACTGTTCAATGAAGAGGAGAGCATTGAAAATGTCCGTGGGCTGGGTACCCATGAATTCATCACAGGATGCATATTTTTTATTTCTAATGGCTATAACAAATGAATTTTCTAGGCACCAGAATACAATTAGGTGCATAACCACAAGTAAATATGTGCCAAGCAGTTATTATGCTGAATTTTTCTGCCAGCTCCTAACAGACAGATCCAGCAAAATAGGATTATTTTAATACACCTATGTGTAAGCAGCCCTGTAGTCACAGACATACACAATGTCACACCAGTTTGGTTACGTAGCTATTAAACTAACTTTGTTTGTGGGAGGAAGCCAGGGGAAAGTTATCCCTAACAAACATTGGGATGACATACAAACCACATTCAGATAGTGCCCCCGGAGAGACTTGAAATCAGGATGCATCTATGAACCTGCTTATCCAAATATTGGTTGGCTTATAAAAATATTAGTACAAATCACACATGAAGTCATAATTATTCAATACGATGTCATAGACCACTGACATAAAGGTAATTTTTTCCTGTTATCTATCTAGGAACACTTCACCCTGGAGAAAGTTTGGCAATGCAGTCGTCTCAGGGTTCATCCTTTGGCAGGAAACTGACATTGGTCAGATTTCAAGAGACAAGTCACAGGAAATAACTCATTGATTGAAACACTTGGTGCAAATATTTATGTGCCTCTTAAACCGGGATTCCCAGGGAAGGATGCCAGGAAAGAAATGTTTCTATTGCATGACAATTAATCTTCCAGCAAAAGCATTACATGCTGTTCAGTTCTTAGAGAGGGTTCTAGTGACATCATAAATAATTGTAATGTGTGTAAATCTAAAGAAAAAAAAGCCTGTTGCTTGCCAGTGGAAATATTGGTTTCTGTATGCTGTTTTCCTAACAGCATTGCAGTTGCACTTGATGTGTCCATGCATGTCCATGTAGTTGTTAATCATGTACCCCAATCAGCTTTAACATTATGACTAGTGTTGAGCGAACCCGGACTGTAACGTTCGGGTCCGTACCGAACTTTCGGGTGTCCGGGGCACGGACCCGGACCCGGACATTTCAAAAATCGTTCGGGTTCCTTGCAATGTCAGGCCCAAGCGAGTTGTGATCAGTATTACAATTTCGACTAACCCCATGTACTAATTGTTGATGTACCTGTACGTACCTGTGTAGTTCACGTTGACGTTACGACAATCCTTTTGTCGTATGTCTTTGGTTATAAAGGTGACCGTTCGTTGTCCGAAAAAAAAGAAATCTAAATGTGTGTAATGTTAATAAATACTACAGTGATCTTGGGAGAGATTCTTGACTTGTCGTACATTACGAAAACGACCTTCTAATTAACAGTACGTTATCTTTGTAAAGAAAGGACCGTAGGAAGGGACCCT
>BLSH010309054.1:756896-774939 GCA_018402905.1 Glandirana rugosa
CGTGAAGAGGTAAGAGCTGTGAAGAGTAGGTGGGTTGCAAATAGGGGAATTTGCTAAGAGTAGAGGGGAAATTTATGAAGAGTTGGGCAGTTTACAGATGAAGGAGTGGATCTTAAACAGGAAGGAGAGGGACAAATTTAGACGGGGGGGGGGCGCCTGATTTTAATCTTGCCTAGGGCAGCACAAAACCCAAATACACCACTGGGTACACCCAATGCTGTGTCTCCCAGGTCCCACATACATACAGTCCCCGGCAGCTTGGGTAGCAAGCCGTGAAAGTGGTCCACCCCGTGTGCGTGGGGGGCGGGTGTAAGGCCAGCAGCAGCTGCCCAGGGTCCTGCCATTGTAATTGTGCCCATCATGCTGCCTGCAAGATGTTTTCCCAGCCAGGGCTGGCTGATAAAGGTCATTAGGCGGCCCCATGTCCTCCGATCTGCCGCCTATCAGTGCTCATCAGTGCCTCCTGTCAGTGCCGCCTAACAGTGCCCCCCTATCAGTGGCACCTAACAGTGTCCATCAGTGCTGCCTCTCAGTGCCACCTATCAGTGCCGCCTCATCAATGCCTCCCATCATTGCCTCCTATCAGTGCAGCCTCATCAGTGCAGCCCATCAGTGCCTCCTATGAATGCAGCCTCATCATTGCTACTTATCAGTGCAGCCTCATCAATGCCGCCTATCAGCGCAGCCTCATCAGTGGCTATCAGTGCCGCCTATCATCACAAGCACATACTGACATTACACACACACAGAAAACCTTAACACCCAAACAATAGAAATTACTTTCTCGAGACAGGGGTACTTAGGAAATTTTTTTAGACTCGCAGGGGTACTTCACCGTAAGAGGTTGAGAAACACTGCCCTAGAGCACGGACACTGGAACACAGGGCGCTAGTGCATCAGTTTCCCCAGGGCGCGGAATCTAAGAGCCAGTGGGTATTCACCAGAGCCTCTGGTGGTGAGGATGGATTTGGCTGCAACTGGATCCAGATCGCGGCCCCCGGGGTCCCCTAGCTCAGGTTCCGCTGGCTACAGGTGGAAGAAGGGAAACAGCAGTACAGGAATAGGCAAGAATAGTCAGAGGAATAGCAAAGGATCAGGGCTACAAGCAGACAGGAGAAACCGAGAACAAGCTGAAGATTGAGGTATCAGGCAGGAAGGGATAGTCAGACAAGCCAAGGATCAAAACACGGATAAGACTCAAAGCAACCAAAGGAGACAATCACACTGAAGCCAAACACAAACAAACATTGATCAGCAATGCAGCCCTGTACTTCTAGGCTTATATCCTGTTACCAATTAAGACCAATTAAGGCCTGGTGCAGAGGCCAGCTGAGGAAGGCCTACTAAAGCTCACAGGTGAGGGAGGCCCGGCCTTTAACTGGACACATTATAGCAACATATAGCAACTGGACACATTACAACAAAGGTAGGCAACAGATAAGACATGAACGTTTGCTTAGGTTTCAAGTCAGAATGTTTACTATGGCTTCATGACAGAAACATTTAAAGCCCTTCCCGCCGATGACTCTCGTCCCTTTAAGAGGCCGAGGTGGACATTTGGGTCATGTGACTGCCGTGATTGGTTCTCACAGCAGTCACATGATCAGAAAGCTTCTGACCGCAAGTATGCATTGGGAGCTTTCAAGTGCCTTCTTAGCACAGTTTCATGTTTACACAAGGCTGCATATATGTGGCTGCTCGGCATGACGGCCCACTCGCCTAGAGGCTGCATATGTGCGTTTGACCGGAGGCAAGAGGTTAAGGTATGCTGTGTAAATAGGAACAAATAATGGGGTCTTCTCCAATTTGACTGCAAACATTGAAATACACTATAAAACTCAACTCCAGCCAATAATCCTTTTAGTTCTGGATAGCACAAAAGAGGTTTAACTCACTGTTGAGGGTCCTTATTAGGGACATTTCACCTTAATTCAGAACAGGAAGGTAAAGGAAATCTCCCCAACATGTAGCAATGTAAACTCCATCTTGAAGAATGGGGAAGGGTTAGAGCCTCTGCCAGGATGATATTACTGTCTGTGTTCATATTAGGGATATTGACCTTCACTTCCTATCCAAGATAGAGGTGTTAGGCAGAAGTGGGTGTGAGGGAAAATCCTGTTAAAGCATACACAGGCAGCAATAAAAACCTGACTGTGGATCTACCCCATAAATGTCCAAATAAGTTATTTTTATAGGTATGACATTTGTGGTGTTAAATTATAATTTATTTACAAGTCTGGTGTGGGTTAAAGAGTGAAATAGAGGCCTATTTATAAAATGAAGGTGAATATAACATGCATGTTTTATTTACAGCAACCAGTCAGGTGCTTGCTGTAATTCTTTTGTTGCTATCCAAAAAATGAGAGCTGGAATCTACTGGTTGTCCTTCTATTGTTTTTATAATCAGTTCCATCATAGTAGTGAATACTATTGGAATAGGAGTAAAGGGCGAATATTTGGTTTTAGGCTCTCTCAGTATCCATGCAAATAAATGTATTCATGTGTCATTCCGATTCACAATGTAAAGAGGATGAGATCAATGTCCTTAATTGTACAATTCGGCCACCTGCGTTGGGCTGGTAAATGCAATTAGAGCATTGCAGCAGGGTGTATTGATTTGGGTTGTAGCGAAGCTCACAACATTGGTGTAATAGTGGTTTGAAGTGATACATCTGTTTAAAAGAACGTTTGCATTTTCCAGTAAGCCATCAGCTTTAACATTGAATTTACAAAACAGAAAGATGTTCAATTCTTGGATGACTTTAGTTTTTTGTTTTCGCCAAAAGTCATAAAACTATAGCTGTCTTTTGACACCAGGAAGGTTTACCCCCCCCCCCCCATAACCAGCCCATTTTTTGCGATGCGGCACTGTGTTATTTAGCTGACAACTGCGCAGTCATGTAACACTGTATCCAAATAAAATTGATGTCATTTCTTTCCCACAAATAGACCTTTCTTTTGGTGGTATTTGATCACAACTGCATTTTTTATTTTTTTGCGCTATAAACAAAAAAAGAACGACAATTTTGGAAAAAAGCCCTACATTTTTTACTTTCTGCTATAAAACATATCCAATTAAAAAAAAAATCACATTTAGGCCAATATGTATTCTGCTACATGTTTTTGGGGTGTACAGTATTTATGGAATTTTTTTTTTATACTAGTAATGGTGGCGATCATGGATATATAGAAGAACTGGGGCATTGCGGTGAACAATTGGACACTAACTGGCACTTTTGACACTATGTGGAAACCAGTGACACGAATACAGTGATCAGTGCTAAAAATATGCACTGTCACTGTACTAAGGACACTGGCTGGGAATGGGTTAAACATCTAGTGTGATGAAAGGGTTAACTGTGTTCCTAGCCAGTGTTTTTGTGTACTGTGTTAGGTGCTTTTACTAAGGAAAGAGATGGATTTTGTTCCCTCCTTCGTTGGAACACAAAATCTATTCCTTCCCCCTGTCTGAAATCAGATCTGCCTTGTTTACATAGGCAGATCTCAGTTCTGTGTGTATTACCGTCAATCGGCGGGTGCTGGAGGGCATCCAGTGCTCGTCACCCACAGATCAGCTTCTGCTGTGAATAATCACAGCAGAGGTGGCTAACCGGTGGTGCGCGAGCACCCCCTGCAGACGGAAGTGCAGAATCACATATATATATACATGATTAGGCACAGGAGAGTCGCCGTGTAGCAGAAAAACTGCTATGGGGTGGTCTTAAAGTGGTTAAACTCTCTTTATAACAGACTGATAGGCCCACCAATATAGCATGGTACAGTTTACATCACTGATGGGACAAACAAGTTGGAAATGCTTTAATTTAGTAATATTTCATTAATTAAGAAGAAGCACATTCCCATACCTCATATCCTAAAACATGGAAGATTAAAAAAAAAATAGCTTGAATGGGTATGGCAGAAAGCATTCAAAAGTTGGCATAGGCTGCAAACATGGAAAGCAATTGAAGCGTGATTGTCATTGATTTACTAAAGGCAAATAGGTTGTTCATTTCGCAAGAAAAAATTTTAATGCAGTTAAAATTTTAATGCAGTGGAATTTTCCCTTAGCTTAATGAATGAGGTGAAGTTCTAACGATTTCAACATTTAGCCATTGTCCAGTGATCGTTAATGATTCATCGTTCAATCATGTGCAAGCAAAAATACATTTTTAAAAAATTCCCTTGCATGTGAATGGGTATTCTTTGCATCACCACATTCGCTAAGCTAAGTGACAATCCCCTCGAACTCCCTATGAATCAACCCCTTTCTGTCTATAATGCAACAGTTGTATATAAGTAAATATTTTACGCTTACCCAGACAAAACAAATGAATTGTGTATAGGTGCTGCTACTTTGAATTTAAATACTCAATGCTACAAATACATATACATAAAAGTGCGCAATCCTATATCAAACTGAAACAAATGAAAACTAAATTGAAAAAAAAATAATTCATTAATGAGTGTAGTCTGCATGTGATATTCAAAAATATATTGTTCACAAGAGTCCTGATTATCCGTGATGTTCTACGGTGTATTTCTTCACAGCATAGGAAAAATCAAAGCCTCTTACCAGAAAAGGTGGATCCCAAGTTATAGGGGTCTTTCACACCTGTTTGTTAATAAATATCAAAAAACAGTGCTGCGCTAAAACATTAGCTTAAAAAACAGATAAACATGAATTAATTAGTGAACAACCACAAGGGGGAAGGTCATGCTCCTGCGGGTATAATGTTAAATGCTAATAACTCATAAATATAAATAAAGTGCATACACAAATGAACATTAAATAGTAAAAATTAGAAAATAAGTCTCTAATGAGAAGTCCCAAAGAGTGAAGAAATTTTGACAAAAATGTATCCAGTAAAATTAAGTGTATCCGACTTCTGTGATTCACCAGTACCACCACAGACGGGGAGTGCCAAGATGTCTGCTTACCAGAAAATCTGGATTCACATGACCATACAGCCAGCAAATCAGTCGGGCTTGTGTGGGATATACCCAACAGGTCACCACCATACAATCGAACCGATGGAACTGACATCAGTCAGCCAACCAATCCACTGGACCCACAGATGAAGGGGGGAGAACCATTCCACGGTCTCGCTTACACCATCAGATGACAGGCAGTACAGATGGAGAAAAAAATGCTCCACATAGTGTTAATCCAAAACACCTTTATTAAGATAGGTGTACAAAATGATAATAAAAGCCGTCATACAAAAGATAAGAACAGACTGCGATTGTGCGTTTGGCGCCAAATTCAAGTATTGGTAATTGATGATAACTTGTATATATACTGCGATGTTGGCATGCCAGCCTCATGCCCCAGATGATGCCCAATTGGGCGAAATGCGTCGGTTAAGGCTTGGGTGCAGATCGCTGTCTGTTTTTTCTTTTGTATGCCGGCTTTTATTATCATTTTGTACACCTATCTTAATAAAAGGTGTTTTGGATTTACACTATGTGGAGCCCTTTTTCCCCATCTGTACTGCCTGTTATATGATGGTGTAAGCGAGACCATGGAGTGGTTCTCCCCCCCCTCCATCTGTGGGTCCAGTGGATTGGTCGGCTGACTGGTGTCTGTTCTATCAGTTCAATCGTAAGGTGGTGACCTGTTGGGTATATCCCACACAAGCCCGATTGATTTGCTGGCTGTATGGTCATGTGAATCCAACTTTTCTGGTAAGCAGACATCTTGGCACACCCTGTCGGTGGTGGTACTGGTGAATTACGGAAGTTGGATACATTTAATTTCACTGGATACATTTCTGTTGAAATGTCTTCACTCTTTGGGACTTCTCACTAAAGACTTATTTTCTAATTTTTACTTTTTTATGTTCATTTGTGTATGCACTTTATTTATATTTATGAGTTATTAGCATTTAACATTATACCCACAGGAGCATGACCTTGCCCCTTGTGGTCGTTCACTAATTAATTAATGTTTATCTGTTTTTTAAGCTAATGTTTTAGCGCAGCACTGGTTTTTGATATTTGTGTACACTACTGGTCAGGTAGTGTGCCTGCTGCTTTTTTTCCTTTTGCGCATTTACTTTATTCTATTTTTCAACCATGATATTTTACTCCTTCACCTCAAACGGGAGATTCCCTTTCAATGGTAATGGTATCTTCACTAGAGTGAGGAATTGATCCTCCTCTGATTCCAGCTCCACCAATAATCCCGCTGAATGTCCTCCAAGATGTATGGGTATTAAGAAAGGAGAAACTCCATAGTGCAGTATATCAAGAGCGTTTTATTGAGCAAAACTCATTTGCACTATAAACAAAGAAAATCCAAACAAACAACCGCCTCGGAACTAATCCTGCAGGCTAGTGCGTGGTGACGTCACAGATTGCAGCTCCACCCGACGCGTTTCCCCATATGAGGCATGGACTGGGAACGGAGGCTCCTAATGCCACAGTTGCATTGTGTTCATTGGATAGGTGTCTATAAAACAGTGATGGTTCTGTTACGTGGAAGGATCAGCTGCTGGACCTGATTTTGCCTTGTCTAAGGCCTAGAGCCCTTTACTTTGTGATTGTCATTAGATTTTGAACTGCAGATGTCACACCTTCTATTCCTTCACAGTTATTGTCAGCCTTGTATTCATTTGTAAAATCAAGCTTGTTCAGTAAAGCCTTTTACAATAAAGGTAAAGCTGACATTGGCAAAGTCAGATGACTGAAATATAAATTCTTATTGATTGCTAATGGTATGCACTTCACTTTTTCGCTTACTGAATAAGCTACTAGTCAGCTGACGTTCATCATTTATTACAGGATATTTGGTCAGAGAGAACCCTTGCAATGGTTATGTTCAGGACTTTTTTTTCAGCAGGAACGTGGGGGGAATAAAGTTCTTGCACCTCCAGAACTGAATGCCAATGAGTGCTGGAGGGTCTATTGATGCTGGCTGCTGGGGAATCTATTGTTGCTGAAATGGATCTATTTTTGCAGGAGGTCTACTGTTGCTGGTGGGGGGGTCTATTGTTGCTGGTCGTATGTTGCAGAGAGTCAATCATTCCTGGGAGGGATCTGCTGCTGAGGGAGGGGCCTAATTTTGCTGGCTGTTGGAAGTCCATAGTTGCTGGGGTGGATCTATTGTCACTGCGGTGTCCATTGTTGGTAGATCTATTTTACTGCCTTTCTTGTTATCATTAACAGATTAAATACAAAATACTTAGAACCTCAGAATGATACTTGGTCCTGTAATCAAACCAAGAGAGAGGGTTGGGGACTTGGAATGAAGCAAAGGGAGAGAGCCAGATGCTGATCAATAGTACAACGTTTATTGATAAAATGTATAAACCACATGTAAATAGTCATAGCAGATATATTGAGTGTATATTATAAACATCATAATAACACATTGTACATAGAAGAAAACCATGTAAGCCGATGTTGCTCCACATTGCAGTAATGGCTCTCCATAAATACATCACATAAAATTCTTTAATTCTTAAAAAACATGTGTGCATGCATCTGTGTAAGCTCTATATGTTTTGGGGATAAAACCACCTCGTCAGGAGCGGATGCATGCAGAATACAATATCTATAAAACAAAAGGGTTTGAAATGTGTGTAAGACTCATAGCATCTGGTATGCTTCCATACGTCTTAGCAGCCCACGCTTGGAGATAATGAGTTTTACATGTAAGTAGGGAGGTTTTACCACCCCTTTCGTATGTTTCTCCCCAATTTTCTGAATGTGTATATACTCATTCCCCTATATATGGGGTGAGTTACCAGATGCTATGAGTCTCACACACATTTCAAACCCTTTTGTTTTATAGATATTGTATTCTGCATGCATCCGCTCCTGACGAGGTGGTTTTATCCCTGAAACATGTAGAGCTTACACAGATGCATGTACACATGGTTTTTAAGAATTAAAGAATTTTACCAAGGAACGGTGCTCGGAGGTGGGTAGGGGACGGAGTCAAGGAGTGACTTGGAAGGGAGAAATTCCTGCACCTATTCTCTGAGAAAAAAAGCCCTAGTTATGTTATTAGAGGCTGCATAGTATGATGTTTGCCCACAGCGACCTCATGTATATCTACATCCTTTTTTCATTAGTACATTTCTTGCCTGTCTGTGTTCTGATTACTGTAAGCTCATTGAACTACCTTGTGGCTGTATGTTTATCCATCATTGCTTTACAGCTAATGTTAATAGTGCCGTATATGGTATGGATCAGGCTGTACTGATCGAAGACAAGCTCAGAGCTGGCTCCTGACAGTACAAAATGACTGATTGTCACTTTTACATGTCAAAGTGAGGGAAGAGACTCATTTTTCCCACTGACTCAAAGGTTGCCATGATGTTCTCAGACGTGACAGCTCTAGCAGTAGATTTGCTAATTTAGTGGATGGGGTAGATTTGTTTTAGAACAGCCACCAGGTAATTTGACAGTGTATGTTCTTTCAGTATTAGAGAAAGAAAGGTAAATAACAGCAAAAAATGACCAATTACATCTGCTATGTTCCAGTTCACCCAGGGCAGAATTCAATCTACATAAATCAATAAGAATGAGCAATCAATGATCTGATCACTGCACAGTATATTGCTTTCGTCTCATAATCCCTTGTCCTTGAAATTTCCTTCACTTTGATGCCACAAGATGAATTATGTTTTGGTGCAGTGTGCACCCATCTTTATAGGTAAAGTGAACTACTAGGGGCATTGACAAGGGATTATAAATGGTGGCATACTTTGTGAGGAGTTAGGTAGATCTGTACAGTATTAGCTAAAAGTTTTATAAATATATAGTACCAAGGCAATGTGTAGTGCATTATTCTAAAAATGCAATATTTTGTTTAAAACCATGTTTAACTGACCAGGCCAAAAAGTTAAAGCATATCTATGGTCAAAATGTAAAATCATAGATTCAGTTCAACATTCTATTTAATTTATTTGTAGCTTACTCCTGTAATCTGAACAATGTTGAGGTTTATACTTTGTGAAGATCCCCACACATTTACTTCCTTGAACCCCGTGAGCAGGTATTGTCACATATTTCACCTTCTGAACTACAAAGGTGCAGAGAGGAGAAGGTAGTTTCAGGAGGTAGTACAGGAATAATTGCTTATAGGCAGCACAGTACCATGGGACGTGTAGTCCTTAGAACCTAAAGGTTAACAGCAGAGGAGTAGCTGGAAAGCATGCAGGGAATCACGGATGTTGTGGAAAGAGATGGCCAGTAGACAGGCAGCACTCACAACATGACAGGAGATTTTTCAAGTAAGCTTATTTTGGATTGTCAAAAATAGCCAATGGTTGTATTACTACTACAATGCTGATATAAAAATAAAAGTGCATGCTGTAACAATAGAACTCCTTTCAAGTAATGTTTTTTAAAATAACAAACATGTCATACTTACCTGCTCTGTGCAGTGGATTTGCACAGAGCAGCCCCGATCCTTCTCTTGACTTGTTCCCAAGCCGTGGCTCTGCCTGTCTATTCACACACAGAGCCACGCCTCGGCCCTGGCCCCTCTCTCTCCTCATTGGTACACTGGCTGTGATTGACAATGGCTCTCACTGTGGTCTCAGCCATTGGATGGAGAGTTCCTGGACAGCCGAGGCTCTTGTGCACATTGCTGGATCGAGATGGGACTCAGGTAAGCATTAGGGGGGCTGCACAGAGGAAGATTATTACCTTTATGCATAGAATGCATGAAGGTAAGTAACCTTGAGCCTTTATAACCACTTTCATCACTTGAAGGAAAACATCAGTCTGTCAATCAGAGATTATGTGGCTTGCCTTTTTGGTTATGGCAATGGCCACAGTAGGATCAGAGCAGAGGTTTACTGCATAAAAAGTAAAGCTGGCCATAGATGGAACAAAATTCAGCTGCTCAGCAAGGACCAGACAAATTTAGATCCATTTATGGTTGTTGACAGAAATTGACCTAATGATCGACTTCTGTCGAACGGGACAGTTGGAAAACATTTATTCAATCGGCTGCAACTCTGATCCGTGTATTCTGATCTGCATTTTCTGATTTCAAAGCTAGACCCCAGACATAACCTTTTCTTTACTTTTGTAGCATTTCAATATATTATAACTAGGAGTTGGGAGAATTTATTGTTTTGCAAACAACATAAAAACCCATAGGGAAAAAAAGAACACCTGACACCCAGTCAAAATCCTGTTGAGTCACCTGTGGACATCCTGGTTCAGAGAGGCTAAAGGGGTTTGCACATTTTACAGCAAACATATAAGACCTTTAGTGAAAGAAATGTGGGGTGTGCTATTGAAAATCTTCTTTTGAATATACTAGCTGTCTAGATGTGTCTGGGTTTTATAATTTTTGAGTCACTGACCAAAAATAAGTATGCAGCAAGTGAAGTCAAAACTCCTGACCTATTTATATATGGATCATTTTCTGTGCAACCTATGATCCACACCAATCAGTTCAATCCTATGTGATAATTATAAAAAGCCAATCAGCTTCTAACTTCAGCTTGTTCAATTAAGCTTTGACAAGAATCCTGGACGCTAATTGGTTTCTATGCACAGCTGCACCAGATTTAGCACTCTCCAGTTTTTGTAAATCAACCCCCATGTGTTGTTGCTCACACAGAAATGTACTTCTCATATCTAACAATGTGAATCCAACAAAAAGTGCAGAGCAACATATAAGCCTACATGTATCCCCATGTAACCATGTCTAGTAGCAAGTGTCCTCTTCTGCAATTTCTTAATATATCATATACACATATACTCAAATCAATACTTAAAAATCAAAATATGTATCAGCTCTGTTCCATGTAACATATATGTACCCCAACAATACATGGATGTGTAGTACATATTTGTTACTGATATATATTCAGATTTGTAAGTGTTGATATAAGTATGCATATATAATATATTGTTATATTGCAGAAGGTGATACTTTCTAGTAGACATGGTCATATGAGGATATGTATGAAGGTTTATACAGTTGTATGCAAAAGTTTAGGAACCCCTGACAATTTCCATGATTGTCATTAATAAATATTTGGGTGTTTGGATCAGCAATTTCATTTTGATCTATCAAATAACTGAAGGATACAGTAATATTTCAGTAGTGAAATGAGGTTTATTGGATTAACAGAAAATGTGCAATATGCATCATTTGGGCACCCTTGTCATTTTGTTGGTTTGAATACCTGTATCTACTTAGCACTGATTAATTGGAATACACAATTGGTTTGGTGAGCTCATTAAACCTTGAACCTCATAGACAGGTGCATCCAATCATGAGAAAAGGTATTTAAGGTGGCCAATTGCAAGTTGTTGTTCTCTTTGACTCTCCTCTGAAGAGTGGCAACATGGGGCCTCAAAACAACTCTCAAATGACCTGAAAACAAAGATTGTTCTACATTATGGTTTAGGGGAAGGTTACAAAAAGGTATTGCAGAGATATAAGCGGTCAGTGTCCACTGTGAGGAACATAGTGAGGAAATGGAAGACCACAGGCACAGTTCTTGATAAGGCCAGAAGTGGCGGGCCATATAAAATATTGGAGAGGCAAAGGCGAAGGATGGCGAGAACGGTCAAAAACATCCCACAGACCACCTCCAAAGATCTACAACATCAAGTTGCTGCAGATGGTGTCACTATGCATCGTTCAACAATTCAGCACACTTTGCACAGGGAGAAACTGTATGGGAAAGTGATGTGAAAGAAGCCTTTTCTGTACACACGCCACAAACTGAGTCGCTTGAGGTATGCAAATGCACATTTGGACAAGCCAGCTTCATTTTGGAGTAAGGTTATTTGTTATTTGGTCATAACGAGGGGTGTTATGCATGGCGGCAAAAGAACACAGCGTTCCAAGAAAAACACTTGCTACCCACAGTAAAATTTGGTGGAGGTTCCATCATGCAGTGGGGCTGTGTGGCCAGTGCCGGTACTGGGAATCTGGTTAAAGTTGAGGGTCGCATGGATTCCACTCAATATCAGCAGATTCTTGAGAATAATGTTGAGGAATCAGTCACAAAGTTGAAGTTACGCCGGGGCTGGATATTGCAACAAGACAACGACCCAAAACACTGCTCAAAATCTACTCGGGCATTTATGCAGAGGAACAAGTACAATGTTCTGGAATGGTCATCCCAGTCCCCAGACCTGAATATCATTGAAATCTGTGGGGTGATTTGAAGCGAACTGTCCATGCTCGGCAACCATCAAACCTAACTGAACTGGAGATGTTTTGTAAGGAGGAATGGTCCAAAATACATTCATCCATAATCCAGACACTCATTACAGGCGATAGGAAGCATCTAGAGGCTGTTATTTCTGCTAAAGGAGGCTCTACTAAATATTGATGTGGTTTTTTTTTGTTGGGGTGCCCAAATTTATGCACCTGTCTAATTTCGTTTTGATGCATATTGCGCATTTTATGTTAATCCAATAAACCTCATTTCACTACTGAAATATTACTGTGTCCTGCAGTTATTTGATAGATCAAAATGAAATTGCTGATCCAAACACCAAAATATTTATAAATGACAATCATGGAAATTGTCAGGGGTTCCTAAACTTTTGCATACAACTGTATGTTGCACTGCACTTTTTGTTGGAAAACTCCTGACCTGCATGCTTTTTCTGGGCTTACAATTCATAAAGTATTAGATGCATTGGTTATTGTGACTGGCAGGCAACTAGCATATCCAGAGGAAGATCAGCAATGGAAGACATTTATCTTGGCATTGGATGCCGTTAAATTTGTGAAATCAATTATATGAGGGATGGCATCTAGTGGCTGTGTATTTAAGATGAGAAGTCATGGCAAATCTTGTTATTTTCTGTTGAGAATGCATTCTGAGACTCCAGCATCTAATAGGGTGTTAATTTTTTCTGTATACCTATAGATATATACAGTTTACATTCTATCCCCCCCCCCCTTCAAATTCACATACCTACACCCATTTTAGTGGGATCATGCTCCTTAGCGTGTCTTCAGAGCTGCATGATAATGTAGAGTATCCAAACAAAAAGTCACATTCCTCTGATCTGAATCAGTGAACCAGATCTCTAGGAAAAACAAAATCCAGTGCAATGTTACAATCATCAAACAATCTGTCTCTTTTGAAAGCCTACAAATCTATACAACAGCTTTAGCGTCCATCTCTGCAAGTAGCATACATTTAATCATAGTAGTAGACACGCAGAGGAAACTTTACTTTGAAGATCACATTGAATTTATCCATTCCCTTAGTATATTTCCATTATTTCCATAAGTTTGTTCAGTATGTATTATAGCTGTTGACATGGAAAAGATAACATTTCAGCATATGAATCACTAGAGGCTGAGTTATGTAACGTTATACAAAACTCTAATTTTCTCAAGATGTTTTGGTAGATGAATTTGTTAAGCTCTTGTGTCAGATGAATATCTACCGTAACAAATCCATAGACTAGCAGCAGTGTGTGTTTGTATTCAGTCCATGCATATTTTCCCACTCACTGACCCTGGTCGGAGAGATAGGAGCATCAGGTGTCTACAATGTATATTGGTTCCTCTGACTACTGTAATTCAATTATGTCCACAAGAGAGCAGTTGTAGAAACTGGATGGAAGACAAATTGATGTCATACGGTTCTGACTCTCTTCTTGGCTGTAAAATATAAAATTGGTATTTTAACACTGCCTTTGGTAGATGGAAGTAAACTAAAGAGTTAATGGTAGCAGATGGCAGTAAAGCTACAGAAAAAAATAACATGGCCAAAATGAATACATTTTTGGAATCTTAATGCATGTGTCAAAAAAGCAGATGCAAGCCCTTGCATTTTGCAAAGTGGAAGAGATTACAGCTTGTCTTTGAGCCCATACCTATGAATAAATTGACAAATATATTGTAGGCTTATCTGATTTTGGTTGGCAAACCTTGACTGCATTCTTTTGTGATCTTGGGTTTGGCTGCAGGCTCTCAATTGGTGTTAAATTGTATTGAAGTAGCTGGCATTATAAAACCTTATAGATTTTTTTCAAGCTGTCACATGTGATGAAAATATATAATTCTAGAAGAAACAAATTACTGTCATTGTGATGTCATTTAAAAGACATATACTAAACCCATTCTTTTTTCTTTTGGCCAAGGCTGAAATATATTTTTACCCAACATCCTGTATGATTATGAAAGTGCCTTTGTATTGTTTGGGGAACACTCAGAAAGAATTGAGAATTGTGCTGAAACAATACATTCATTTCTGGATACTGAGCGGATGCCTCTCTGGATGCGAAGAGGATATAAAAGAATGAGCTAAAAGGCTGCAAATCATTTATTCTGTTTGAAAATAGGCTTGAAAGTCTAAGCCAGGTTTTATGTTGTTAGGAATGGGAATGCATTTTTAGTAATCCCTTGAGTTTCAAAAAAAATTATCAAAAAAAAAAAAAAAAAGGAACATTTTAGTTGATAACCAAGATATTCAGAATAATATGCCCATGCACATTATCTATGTGGCACAAACAAACTTAACCACGAAAAGAGCATTGCGTGAAGTGCAATGGCTCACAGCAACCAGCAGAGCACCAGACTTCAGGAAACACAGGTAGGGTGTTATGGGTGATTGCACTTTTGATATAATAATACCTCTCTGCACTTGTTTGTTGATTAATCCTTCATGTGTGGCACATTAGACGTCACAATATTCCAAAAAGGTAGGTGAAGGAGTTTTTTTTTAAGCTTTCTAAATATAACTTATGTTCTCTCATTTAACAATGGTTTCAGATTATGTAATTAATCACTTGCTGTGCCCAGTCTTATGGCATCTTTAGAATCATTCATCTGAATTTAGCTACTGCTTTTGGAGACCTTAGTTCCAATGGTAAACGTAGGCAGAATTTACTTTGCTAGACAAGCATGGGTCTGTAATTTTATTTTCCCTGTTATTTTTTTTACTGTAGTATTCTTAGTTAAGGTCTGCATTTAAAATAAAAAATAGAGGTTTTGTAGATTGTCAAAATACCATATAATCAGTCATTTGTTCTTGTTTTAATGTTTACATGCAGCTTTAAACTGTTTGTGAAGGCTAACTTTTTTTTCACCTTCATGCACTCACCTTCAGTGTTCAGCATTCCCCCCAGCACCCCCCCCCCACTCTAATACTTACCTGAGCCTGATCTTCTTCCAGTGATGTGCACGAGAGCCTCGGCTCTCTGGGTACTCTCCCTCCTCATTGGCTAAGACAGCAGCAGGAGCTCACAGCCAGTGAGCCAGTGAGGAGAGGGGGTGGGGCAGAGCCACAGCTCTGTATGTGAATGGACACGCAAAGCCTCGGCTCAGCAAGGAGACTGCTAGGGTGCCCACATTGCAATCTGCTTGCTGTAGGGGCATTTGACAGAAGCAAGGGGCCAGGAGCGCCAGTGGGGGACCCAAGAAGAGGAGGGTTGGGGCTGCTCTGTGCAAAACCACTGCACAGAGCAGGTAAGTATAACATGTTTGTTAATACTTACCTGATCCCAATCTTCCTCCAGCGATGTCCATGAGAGGCTCGGCTCTCTGGGGGCTCTCCCTCCTCAGTGGTTAAGACAACAGTAGGAACTATTGCTGTCAATCACAGCCAGTGAGTCAATGAGGAGAGAGACGGGGAGGGGCTGAGACATAGTTCTATGTATGAATGGACACGCAGAGCTGCGGCTCAGGAGCAAGCCTGTTCGGGTGCCCCCATAGCAAGCTGCTTGCCGTGGGGGCACTTGGCAGTAGGGAGGGGCCATGATCGCCAGTGGTAACCCAAGAACTGCAACACCAACTGCACACAGGAGGTAAGTATAACATGTTTATTATTTTTAAAGAAAAAAATTACTTTAATATCACTTTAATGTATTCCACATTTCTTTATAGAGTACATTCAAGTCAGTCCCTGACCATGTGGAGTTTACAGGCCACAATATTTTTATACACACCCTCTGGAAAGTATTTGGGTGGAATCTTGTTAAGCTAACAGTATGTATTTATTGGGTAAGGTTTGGTTCACACAGGAGCCACTTGCGCTCCAACTTGTGTCGCCTCAAATCACCCCAAGTCGCTTGACATCTTAAATTACATTGAAATTAATGGGAACCATCTTAATGTACACTACTGAAGTCACTCCGACTTCAGAAAAGGTTCCTGTATGACTTCAATGCGACTTCTATCCGACTTGTGCCCATAGAATTCAATGGAAGTCACCTCCAAGTTGGATACCCATCTATATTGAAGCAAATTACAGGAAAAAGAAAATAATTTACACAGTTACTCCTCCCAGGCAACCCCCTCCCTCCTCTGAATGGCCACAGGCAAAGTCGCCTGGCATTGAGTTGTGTTGTAAGTCGCCCAAAGTCGCGTTGAAGTCACCTTGAAGTTGCGTTGTAAGTCGCCTATCAAAGTCACGCCAAAGTCGGATTGTCTCTGTGTGAACGCAGCCTAAGGGAACACACTAGCCCCCAAAGAAATCCAAGGTATAGTTAGGGAAAACATACATTAGGCTCTGTTCATAAAACTAAAACACAAGTATAAAACCTTATTTTCAAAAAGTGTGAGTCATTTTCAGTCCAATGTGATTTGAAAATTTCAGTCACACGACTAAAATAAAAACCCTTATCCTTGTGTATTTAACATAAACTCTGTGTGTGTATTGCCCTTAAGGTGTTTAGAGTCAGTACCCATAAATCACCAGTAATAGGTAACAAAACAAGTAAAGGATTTTAGTTGCTCGCTTTATACTTTAGAAATTAAAAAAAAAATGCATGATATGCGCAGATTTAAAACACTGTAATACATGATATCACATATTGTTTTCCAGGACAATTTCCTTCCTAAAAAATACTTTCTTACAATTGTCTGCTGTGCGGTAATTCTCACATCGAATTTCAATTATACTCAGGAATTAAATCCTCAGAGGGTTAAAACCAGACCGAGTTTGAATTATTGCTGTAGGAAAGTTCAAGCAATCCTGTTAACCAATCTAATTTGTATTCTAATGTATAACCTGATTTTAAATGGCACCTATGCAATTTAATATTCATTTCTTTTGTTCTGTTTCACAAAAGACCAGAGCGTATCAAGAGATGAAACATCAGTTTTCAGTTTTGGAATAGCAGTTTATACTGGTTTTAGAGACACTGACATTCACAGTGGATTTGGCTGTACTTCTAGAATAATGAATAGGATTTACGTGATTAACATTCAGCTGCTTTCCATCAATTATTTGGTGAACATTACTTATCTAGCACATTTCTATTGTTTTGCAGTTTGTAGAACCTCAAATCAATATTATATTAACAGTTCAAATATTGTTTTTAAATTGCATTGCATTGTAATTTGCACCGCACAGCTACACTGTTATTATTTTTACTGCAGATTTTTTTTTTTTTTTTTTACTATTTTTAAATCATAGCAATATTGCGATTTTGTATCTAGCTATAGTCTAGCTGCCTTGCTTTGACAACTTGTGATGTTAGTATTTCATAGCCATAGAACAGGCTGAAAAGATCATGGAAAATACATTTGTAGTGCTACCCTCTTAGGAGCTGCTGGTAAAGATGGGTTCTCTGTTCTTTGCTCATCAAAAATACAGGGGAGGGTAAGCCGCTCAGGTGAAATGATGATCATCTCACCTCCAGGTGCTCGTCCTGTCCACAAGCTGTGCAATAGCCAACTCAAAAGAAGTTTTGACGGCACTCAGTGGAAGTAAAGCATGAAAGGTGATTTTTATTGAAGGTTCCAAAATTCCAAGATAACATCCATATATTCAATAGACAGGAACATACAAGGCATGGCAAAATGAGCAGTAGGATTAACGCGTTTCACGAACCTCCATTGGCTTAGTCATAATTAGAGTTGAGCGAACCTCTGGAAGTTCGGGTTCTGCTGGTCCGTCCGAACTTCGGGACAAAGTCCGGGTCCGGACGGAACCCGAACGATCGCACGGACAACGAGATAACGTGTCGAACACCTGTCCTGCTCGTGGACCTCCACTCTACTAGTAGTAAAGTGGACTCGCCGAATGGGAGGGGACATAAAAACTACTCGTTTCTTGTCTCTTGGGTAGAAATGGTCGTCGTC
>BLSH010309054.1:787483-801284 GCA_018402905.1 Glandirana rugosa
ATTTACTGTGCATATTAAAGGACTGATGGAGAACGTGAAAACTTCCAGGACCTCGTGGTCCCGTTGCATTTGCGGGTTTTTTACTGGGGTAAAACGTTTCATTTGTGGGGTTGCATATAAGATCCTCCGTATTACTCAGAAAACTTGCCAAGTAAAAAAGGTGTTCAAAAACCTTTTACACCTTTCTTTTACTTTTGCGTAAAAAAAAAATGTGTTCCAACAGGTAAATATGTTATAAAGATTGTGTGTCGTACATGTTGTATAAATGGACAACCTTGTGTAAAAAAAAAATGCGTTTTCATTTTCTTTCCACATTTTCCAAAAACTTGTGGAAAAAATGAACCGTTCAAAAGACTCATTATGCCTCCTAGAATATACGTTGGGGTGTTTACTTTGCAAAATGGGGTCATTTTTTGGGCGTTTACGTTGCCCTGGTGCTCCAGGACCTTCAAAAGTGCAAGAGGTAGTCAGGAAATTATACGTGTCATTTATGTCCTTAGAACGCCTGATGGTGCTCACTGCATATTGGGCCTCTGTATGTGGCCAGGCTGTGTAAAATTGTCACTCATGTGGTATCACCATACTCAGGAGGAGTAGCAGAATGTTTTTTTGGGTGTAATTGGTGGTATGCATATGCTGGGTGTGAGAAATAACCTGTTAATATGACAATTTTGTAAAAAAAAAACTGAAAAAAAAAAGCTTCATTTTGAAAAGAATTGTGGGAAAAAATGACAACTTCAAAAAACTTGCCATGCCTCTTACTAAATATGTTGGACTGTGTACTTTCCAAAAAGGGGTCATTTGGGGGCTATTTGTACTTTTCTGTCTTGTTAGAGCCTCAAGAAATGAGATAGGCCGTCAGTGCATCAGGTGTGATCAATTTTCAGTGATTGGCACCATAGCTTGTAGACTCTATAACTTTCACAAAGACCAAATAATATACACTAATTTGGGTTATTTTTACCGAAGATATATAGCAGTATAAATTTTGGCCAAAATTTATGAAGAAAAGTTGCTAATTTGCAAAATGTTATAACAGAAATAAAGAAAAATGCATTTTTTTACAAAATTTTCGGTATTTTTCCATTTATTGCTCAAAAAATAAACACCCCAATGGTGATTAAATACCACCAAAAGAAAGCTCTGTTTGTGGGAAAAAAAGGATGCAAATTTCATATGGGTACAATGTTGCATGAGTGAGTAATTGTCATTCAAAATGTGAGAGTACTGAAAGCTGAAAATTGGTCTGGTTAGGAAGGGGGTTTAAGTGCCCAGTGGTCAAGTGGTTAAAGTGATACTAAAGGTTATTTTTTTTAAATCAAAATAAAAAAGATGTAGTATTTATCTGCTCTGTGCAACGATATTGCACAGAACGGTCCCTTACCTAGTCTTTGGAAGTCCCCCGCTGTAGCGGTCTGTTTCTCCTTCCTCCAGTGCCTCCTTAGCAAGTTGGGTGCCAAGGGGCCACCTGTGTTTGCTCCCAAGCCAGGCTGTTCACATCCATTGGCAAACATAGTGCCGGTAAGCCACACCCCTGCGCCCTACTCAGAAGAGTTTGACAGCAGTAGGAGCCTACGGCTTCTGCTTTGCTTAGTGTCTCCTGTGAGACCAGGAAGATAGGAGAGTGGTGCTGCAGTCGGGACAGCACTAGAGAGGTGAGAGGAGTCAGGGGTGTAGGCATGAGGGTGGGTAGGAAAGTTAATGGGGAGTTTTTTTTACCTTAATGCAGAGAATGCATTAAGGTAAAAAAAAAAAAAACATATTGAACCACTGAAAGCAAAATGAGTGTAAACGATGGCTGCAGCATTTTATAACAGCCACGCCTGCTACAAAAAAAATAGCATCATGGTGTCTCTACTGGCACAGCAACATTAAACAATATAGTGGCTTATGTTTATATATTGTGTCTATCTCATCTCTGTTACCAGTAATGGCGCAGAGAGCATAATTGGTGCACTTCTTCTAACAGGTCTCATGGGGTAGCTAAGTGCAATGCCTCATTACTGATAGCTCTATCAGCATGCAAAATCCAGCATTTTTTTCAGTTATTATAGCAGAAACATTCTAGTGCCCCCCGTGATTCCTGCTGCAGGTGAATTGAAGGAGATGTAGTTTAAACTAAGAATTCAGACCCCTGGTGGGTACAAGTGAGTTTTTTTAGATCACTGTTTCTGCCTGTTTTGTAATCATTGCATAAAAGTCTTATGACTGAGACTACCGTAATATTGTGTAAAATGAAATGATCTGTTACTCAAAACTGACATCCAGCTTTGGTTGACTGCTGGTGGGCTGAATCACCTGCTGCTTTCTAAAATCTTAGTGGGAATAAAGCCCATGTATAGTCTTTTAAAATAAATTAAATTATAATTTTCTGAAATAAAGATTCAGTTGTATTAGCTGATTTATAAAATTCAGAGGGATGTAGAATGGACCTCCTGGCTATAGCAACCAACTAGTTTGCAGATGCCTTCTTTCTATGCATTTTTAGAGAATACAAGCAAACTAATAAGGAACAACTTTACCAATGCTTTCTTCTACCTTTTATAGATGAGACTTTTTTTTTTTGCTGTCTCCCCTATACTTGTATTTTTAGTCTGAGAGTGTGGGTGTCGTATAATATAATATGCACCCTATTTAACTGGGTCAGTACAGTAGGTTTGTATTATTTAGTTAAAGTGTTACTAAGCCCACGACAGTAAAATCAGTCTGTATAGGCAGTACAGCATGCTTGTTCTACTCAATGTGGAACCTAAGGGGTTAATCCTCTACATTGTGTAAAAAGGCTGTTTGATCCTGTCTTCTCTGATCCTACCCTTCTGCCACAGTCCCCAATCCATCTGCTGATAGAACAGAGTCTTTTGGAGAAGCTGCACGAGCTCAGTTTGGAGAGTTTTTTTCCCTGGGAGGTTGCATGTGATAAGCACAGGGCCAATCAGATAATTAACTATGAAAGATTCACCTGCGCTGGGATATATAATTTAAACAATGATTTAGTGCCCATTCACATAGGGGCGACTTGCGATCCGACTTGAGTTGCCTCAAGTCGCCCCAAGTCGCTTGACATCTGAAATCCCATTGAAATGAATGGGAGCCATCTTAATATACGCGACTGAAGTCGCTCCGACTTCAAGGCGACTTCTGAAAAGGTTCCTGTACTACTTCTAGGCGACTTCTAGTCGGATCCCCCATCTACATGGAAGCGACTAAGAAAATAATTTATCCAGGGCAACCACCTCCCTCCCCGCTCTGATTGGCCACAGGCAAAGTCGCCTGGCATAGTCAAGCTTGAAGTAGCCTGCAAGTAGCCTGCAAGTTGCCTCCAAGTAGCCTGCAAGTAGCCTGCAAGTAGCCTGCAAGTTGCCTAGCAAAGTCGTGCCTGAAGTCGGATCGCCCCTGTGTGAATGCAGCCTTAGAAAAGACTGCTGCCCTCCAGAACTTTCCTTGCAATAAGCAAGGTAAGTAAAAGAATATAAGAGAGTAATGTTGGAGTTGGCGCTGTCTCGATGTTATAGGTTTAACATATGTAGGTATACAGATATGAAAAGTGCAAAGTGCTTGAAAAATAGTGATATTTGCTTGTGTCCGTAAAAAGTCAGTAAAAGTCCGTAAATAAAAATTATTATAAATAAGACTTAAATGTTTGTAAATATATAGAAAATCAGTGTAAAATCAAAATGTGTGAGCGGGTATGATCCGACAACTTATAGATTGTGATCCGTAAAATTCTATACAAATGTCCGTGACAAGTCCGTGAGAAAATAAAATTATAAATATCAGGAAAATGTTCGTAAATATCAATCAAAGTTTTGATGAACAGGCTCAATCTTTGATTCCACACAAATAGATGTATATATAGATGATTGATTTCAAAGTTTGCAAAAGTGACTTCCGTGCTTGATCCTGCTTCAGTTAAGGTGACTTGTGCTCCCCTCCTGTGCCCTCACTTACCAGAGTCTCCTTACCCCTGCAGGGGTAGCCCGCATGTGGTAAATGGGGTCTTTTTCCTTTGGTTTTCTGGTGTGCTTTGGTCCTTCCTCCTAATCGGTTGTTCCCGTTCAGAAGCCCTCAGGGCGCCATCCCGTTTTCCATTAGTTTAAATTGGGAGACAAGAAAAAAACAGAGCGTCCCCTGATAGTGTAGTAGGTTTTGAATCAGAGTCCAGTTCTATTCGAAAAAATGTTTAAAAACAAAAATAGTAAAACGGTGTCTGTAAACAAGGGAATGCAGGCTCTGCCTGCTTGAGGAAGATATAGTCCTGCTTCCTGTATTCCCCTTTGCGTTCCTCCTCGTGGAACCAGCTCAACGAGGAAGTGATGTAGTTGCGTCTAATGGTCACGCCTAATCAGCACTGTTCAGACAAAGGGTCAGCCTCATAGCACAATCAGGGGAGAATGAAAACTACTCCTACAAGCTTTAACCAGACACTGATAAAAATCACAAGACTGTATTTACTAAAATACATGCATTTCCATGTTCTGTGTACTATGGGAGGTCAGATATAGTGAATGCAGGGTCCTGGGTTTAGTAACACTTTAAAGTAGTCTATTTGCAGTGTAGTTTAAAAAAGCCAATTGAAATAACCATTTTTTCTATCCTGTAGTACACTGGTTGTGAACCAGTCCTCAAGTTCCCCCAACAGGTCACGTTTTCAGGTTTTCCTTTATCTTGCACAGGTGCTTTAAATCAAAATCAATGGCTTGGTATTTTGGACAGCTATTTTATCTAACAGCAATTCCCAAAACATGGTCTTTTGGGGGTACTTGAGGGCTGAGGTTGAGAACCACTGCTGTAGTATAAGATGTGATCAGTATAATAGGAAAGCATGTGACACTTGTGTTAAATGGGTTATCCTTTTCAGTCGGTCTATTGTCACTTAGTTGCAGTTGTGTGATTCCTGTTATTCCAAGCTAATGCATTAAACTGAAATTGTTCAGCATGCAGTAAGCACAATGTTCTCCATTACATCTCAAATGAAATTTCAAATTATCTCACTGACTTTACTGGGAACTTTATTACCATTTGCCTTATGCATTGATTTGTGTTTGTTTTGTTTTTCTTGCCCTCAGAGATTTTTTTCTTTTTTCTTTAACATTCAGCTAACACTCTTGTGAATCAGTACTGCTTAGACCTTGAAGAAGGGGATATACCCCGAAAGCTTGTCCTAAAAAATTGTATGTTAGTGCAAATAAAAAAAGCATCACGGACAGTACTCAATTTTCTCTATCTCAAATGAATAAATGAAAGTGTTCATCTAGATTAGCCTTTCTCAACCTTTTTAACTCAGAGGAACCCATGAAATAATTTCCCTGTCTCAAGGAACCCCTGCAGCAGAAATTGCTCATTGCTCAGGGAACCCCTAGCAACCTCTGGAGGAACCCTTGGGTTCCATGGACCCCTGGTTGAGAAAACCTGATCTAGATAAAACTTTTTTCATTTTGAATGCGTAAAGAATGGTTAGAACCATTGCCTTTTTCCCAATGTTGACATTTCCCTTCCGTTCCTGTCCAGAGACACAACAGGAAGTGATTGAAAATCTTTCCAAAGTAAAGGGAAATCCCTGCTTAGGTATTTGTCACTGGATCAGACACTAACCCCCATATTTGTTTTGGATTTTCCCACCACTTCTGTCCAGGTGGCAAACATTACAAAAAATGAGAGGGTACACCCTACCCCCAGCAGGGATAAAGGCATTAAATCCTTGGCAGAGTTCATAAATGTACCCATCTCTATCCAAAACTGATCACATCAAATGTGTTGGGCCAGAACTAATTAACTAATAACAGTACCCGAGGGAATAATAAGTGCAGTGGAAACAAGGTTCAGATAAGACAAGTAAGAAGAAATTGCTTTTTTAGGAAAACTTTCTCATTGACTCTCTAAAGTTGGTTAAAAAGAATGTCGGTGTTATGTAATTAAGAATTTTCCTTCTACAGCTCTTCCTTTTACACATACTAGTAATAATTGCTATATGCATCCAGTACTTTTTTCATTATTAATGAAATTCCTTGTTAAATGATAAAAGAGGCACATTTGCATAAAGAATACATATGCTTTCAGTGCCAATTTTTTTATTCTTTCTTGTCCCTGCAGCGTGCTTAAAAAAAGCCAATCCCAATTGCAGTGTGTTTACATCTTCTCCTCCTGCAGAAGCTGCTCACGTCCACCACAAGAGGGAGATGAAGAGAAGACAGGAGGCAAACTTTATATTGGAATAAATGTGCTATCTTCTTCTTGTCTTCCCTTTAACTCCCTCTAACAGAACAATTGTTATACAGTATATTATAGATACCATTTGTAGGTCATCGGGTATAATTCACCTTTCATACCAAATACAACAAGCATGATAGTATATGTAAAATAAGTGCAATTTACAAGTTTCCTTTATACTATATATCAAGTACCGTCTGAGTATTTTGTCTGCGTTTTAATAACATTTGTAAGGCTTGTAGAGGACACAATGTACTTCAAAACATAAAAAATCTCTTTGTAGAATAGATTATGGTTTTCATTGCTTGACGTGATTTGATAAATAGTACATCCCTGCAACCCCTGGTACCGACAAGAGAAAAATGGTTACAGCCAATGAATCCATATACAGTGTATATTTTTGAAGTGTTTGATTCATGGCAGAAGGTTGTGTGACACTATTCATTACAGCAGTCTTCTTCCAAAATAAATGGCCATAGGGAAATAGTGTTAGGTAGTGCACCAATACTGCCAAACTGCCTCTGACACCATATAGCTAATGGTAAGCATTTAGACAATATGATTTTCTTTTCAAGTTCATGATCTACAATACCTAGTAAATGTAAATCCACACAATGTGTTTGTATATATTTTATGGTATACATTAACAAATGGCTGATGAAGAAATGTTTTCAAGGAAAAGCTTTTACCTACATTTTCCCGTACTTTTATAAGCTAAAAAAAAATCCCAAGAGTTATGCAGATAGAAGCAAATGAGTGAAGAAATTTGTGATTTTGATGGAAATCCAAAAATAAAAAAAATTATATTTGTCGTATTTTATTTATGTTTATTTGTGAATTATATATATATATATATATATATATATATATATATATATATATATATATATTAAGCAAAATTATAAATGCAACACTTTTGTGCTTGCCCCTATTATAAATCTGTCTAAATCTGTGTTAGTGAGCATTTCTCCTTTGCCGAGATAATCCATCCACTTCACAGGTGTGCCATATCAAGATGCTGATTAGACAGCATGATTATTGCATAGGTGTGCCTTAGGCTGACGCAATAAAAGGCCACTCTAAAATGTGCAGTTTTATCACACAATACAATGCCACAGATGTTGCAAGTTTTGAGGGAGCGTGCGAATGGCATGCTGACTGCAGGAATGTCCTCCAGAGCTGTTGCCCTTGAATTGAATGTTCATTTCTCTACCATAAGCTGTCTCCAAAGGCATTTCAGACAATTGGACAGTACATCCAACCGGCCTTACAACCCCAGGCCACATTTAACCGCACCAGCCCAGATCGTCTTGCATGGCTAGCATAAAAGCTGCCAGGAGGCTGAATGTTATTTCTTTGCAGTGATGGTGAGAACCACCTGCGTGAGAAGAGCTATCTGTATGAACTATTGACTTGCTTCTAAATAAAAGTGAGCTGCCCTGCCCTGAAATACTGTTTTGAACTAGCGCAACTTGTTGTAAACGCACCTACCGCTTGGGTAAAATCACCCCAATCTTACAATATATATATATATCCCATGCACCATTTAAACAATCAAAAGGCAAATAATATACTTCAATGTATTAAGGAAACCGCTGATTAAGTATTTCCCTTCCTAAACCAATAAACTTGAAATAATCTTGCATGCTGTACTGAATTGATTGATAAAACAGATGAGGGCCTTTGAGTATGTGCAGAAATGCTGAAGCTTATATTTGCATTCAGTTGGTTGCTCAAAGCAACAAGAATGCTACAAAGAATTTTGAGGTCCCTGGAAGCCAATTAGATGGATTTGTCTTTCGTAAACCATTCCCATTTGTGCCACTGATGTAGAGTAGAAATAATCTTCAAAATTGGCAATTAGACTACTAATGATTACTTGTGATGATTGATGAAGAATATATATTGTGAGCTTCTTGTCTGCTTTTTTCATATACCTCAAACTGATAGTTGGGCAGTAGTATCAATGAAATATAAATGAAAGAATGGCATACAGACATGCCACATGTTTAGTAATTAGTATGAGTATGAGCTTCTGTAGACATAGCAGAAGTGCCAGATAAAACCACTTACAGTATTCGTTGTTATTGCACACTCTGTCCTATGTTGCAAGTCAGATGCTTTGTCAGATGCTTTGTAGAACATCATTTTCGATTGTTCAGAATATACCTCTGTCAATAAGTCAGATGACAGTATATGCACTGAAATGTAAAATATATTGATTTTTGCATTTCTTTTAAGAATGCAAAACTGTAATATATAATTATTCAAAAATAATTGCTGGCACTTAATGTGCTCTAAATGAAAAATATGACAGTATATGCAGTGAAATGTAAAATGTATGGATTTTTCCATTTTTTTAAAACTTTATGATAAGGTCATTCAATATAATTGCAAGACACATTATTAAAACGTTCAGTGAAAATCTGTGTAACCTGCAGTATAGTCTGATAGCCTGGTAATATCACTATTTGTCTTCAGCTTTCCATCTATTTTCTTCTTGCTGAAATCCTGAGGTTTCAAGCCAAAGTAAGCTTTTTTTGGGGCTCCCTAATAAGGTGTTAGCACTCATGAAAGAAGGTATAAGGGCTACCTGTTTGTTTTGAGGTACCCAGGAAGGCTCAGATGAGCAGATATTTGCTTATTTTACGCTAAGAATTTTCTGTACAAAGCCCTTCTGCACTGAATGCGTGCGTGTTCTCTTAAATGCATGGTTTACTGCTACCAGTACCAATTGAGCTTGTTGCTCAGTTGTGGGCAGAAGAATTACAGAAATTGTTGAATGAAACAGAGTAGCTTGTAAAACAGCTTTTTATTAGCAAACACTAACCAGCACCAGGTTAATTAGCTACTTCAAGAGGTAAACCACCTGACAGATGCCATAGCCCATTAGGCCTCCTTTGAGAGACAACAGTAAGTTAACCTGTCTCTACAACAGTAGATACAGGCCCTGTCAGAGAGACAGTCGTTTGCAAAATAGTCAATATTCATACCTCAACAGCTGTTATGAAAATTGTCCTTGGAGGATGATTTTGAAGCCTACCTCAGCATCTTTAAGAGAGTTGTGGATAGCAATGGCGGAGCAGCAGAATTCAGTTCAGGCAGCAGGATCAGAGTCTGTGTAACAAACCAAGGTTAGAATCTAAAAAAATATACTGGTCATAATTTGACACTGGAATAAGCTACATGCTGTCCATAATTATCTGCCTGTATGATCTAGTCATGAATTATAAATAGGATGAGCCAAAGACTTGCTGCAGAAGTGGCTAAACATGACTTTAGACTTATACTTGAGGAGGTCTGGATATATTTGACCACTAGGTGTTAAATAACATGTTTTTCTTGTTAAACTCTTTCCCATATCCTAGACACTGTTAGATGGCTTTCAGAATAATACATTACCATTTGAAGTTTCTGAAGCCTATATTTTGTTCCTTACATAGTTAGACATTGCAACAAAGTGAAAAAGACACATGGGCTTTACAGTGCCAACCATAACCCCAGAAAAAGAAGAGAAGTGAAAATTTGCTTAAAAGCACAACATTTTATTATATCACATTGTTAAATGGTTATTAAAACATTATATGCAATTATATGAATAACACAATCCATTCCCTGATAGGACACTAATTTGTCTTGTCCAAAGTAACATGAACATATACTGTACTGTATATCATATCATGATACAGCAGACAAGGTCAGAGATACAGGAAGAGGTGCAGCGGTCTCGGCAAATTTTGCAGCTTGATTGCTTCATCAGAAGACCTTAATGTGCCAGGGGGGGGAATTACAGATTGAAGTATAACAAATATAAACATCCAAAGCCCATATGTATCTAGGCACTTCATACTTACATAAGGAGACACCCATCAGCAATGTATGGACAATACTGCATCCAATGAGGGAATATCCCAAACAGTTAATACAAGAAAAGAAGAAGAGATTGTATACTAAAACTGGAACACTCAGAATTTGGTCCAGCTGTGCATAACTTCAGCTTGTTCAATTAACATTTGACAATAAAATCTGGAAGCTGATTGGTCTCTATGCAGAGCTGCACCAGATTTTGCATGCTTCCATTTTAGTAAATCCCCCCATGTATGTCTTTATAAATTGGGTACCTTTATAGCTTGCCTTAATCCATTTTTTTGCCTCTGTTGCTCTCATACATGTTAAATCATCAAAAGTTAAAACCAGCATAGACTTTAGTTATAGACACTTTGGGGGAGATTTACTAAAACTGGTGCACGCAGAATTTTCATGCATTGTAACCATCCAGCTTCCAGTTCAGCTTAAGTGAACAAGCTGAAGATAGAAGCTGATTGGTTATTATTCACAGCTACACCATATTCTGTGTGCAATAGTTAAAGTAAATCTCCCCCCTTTTTGTAAGGATCTTCCTGTGTAGTACCTTCAGTATCTGTTTTTTAAATAAGGAAGACTAGTAGGCAGAGATATTGTATGCAACAGAAAATATAAATATGTATAAGATCCTCAAAGCTCTTTTAAAGATTTAGGTCACTTTGTGTAAGACAGATCTGAATGTTTCCCTGAAGGACAAAAAGTAAAATCAATTATACACAAGTACTTTTCATTATAAGTTATTTAGACATTAGGATTTTGCCATGATACTCTTCGATAATGGTGCCATGATATTTGTATAAATCATATAGTAATTATGAACTTTGTGATATTTCTATAATGTTGCAGATTATACAAACTGGAGGTTGTGAATGGTCCCATTCATTCATTCTTCTTTCTTAACTTGCACAGGTAGTTGTTTCTATAGTGACCTTTATTTGTCTTACAGTTAGTTTCATAAAGACCACCCCAGAGAATGAGTTTAATTATTTCTTTTTTGCTTGATTTCTTGAAATAGTGGGCTTATTATTCCTAATTTAAGGGTTTTGCATGCACTAACACTAGTCAGTATACAGTAAACAACATTTTATTTGAATGAAATGTGTTTTACTGCAGGGATATCTGTCACAATGGCACTTTCACCGTTGACTGCCTGGATGGTGCTTTCACCAGGATTGTGCTTTCACCAGCATGGACCCTTTTACTGTATTGTGCAAGGTACCTTACCAGAGGTACTCAAGAGGTGTGGACCAGCAGAAGAGTCTTAGGAGAGTGGAGCACACTAGAATGGAGAGGGCCTGGAAGTCAAAACTGCAGAGCACAACCCTCGCTGGATCTCTGTCTGGACAGGAGAACACCAGATAGAAGAGGACTAGAACAAATGGCTGGATATTGGGTAGAGTCAAGGTGGGCGGTGAACACATATAAGCAGGATCAAAGCTGGAGGTCAGGGCAGGTGGAAGACTTTCTTAATCAGAATACAAGCCAAAGGTCAGGGTAGGCAGTGAACATAGATAGAAACAAAAAAAAAATATTCAGCGCAAACATAACCTTCAAGGACACAAAAAGCTATGCACTGAAGGAAAATTCAGAAAACCTTGCATAGAATAATTATAACAAAAAGTGGAGCGCTAAAATGAAGTTTGATGATAGATAAACATAAAATAATCAACTGGTCTACAGCACGTGATCATTCATTCAACAGAAGTCTGGAAAACGTCCATGAGTAAAGTCCATGAGTAAAAGATAATGCTCTGTGAAGTGAGTATAAATGGAAAACACGCAGGTGCTCAGGTATGACAGCTCCCATCCACCAAAGGCTTTATTAATCACAGTAAAAGTATAAGTAAAACACTCACAAAAATGAGCACTTGAAGCCAAGTGCAAGCGATCATAGACTGCTGTGTATGCAAACACACTCTTCCAAGATGGCCGCAGGTGATGTTACTTTTACTGTGATTAATAAATCCATTAGACGGAGAGCACTCGATTCTTTATTTTTTATTTATGGTGGAGTTTGTCCTGTGACAAGAAATTGGATATCCTCTGATGTGGGTTTGAGCAGCTGGTTGATCCGTCAGGGTCGGATCATTAAGGTGAGAGGCCAGTCTAGCCTTTGGTGGATGGGAGCTGTCATACCTGAGCACCTGTGTATTTTTCATTTATACTCACTTCACAGAGGATTATCTTTCACTCATGGACATTTTTGTTATAATTAGTGAACATAGATAACCAGGATACAAGCTAGAGATCAGGGCAGGGTAAGCAGCAGGCAGAGAAAACCAAAAGACAAGCTGGTATCGGTACACAGAAATCACACATCAGGGAGTTTAAATAAGCAAATCAGGAGATGAGTTGTGCTAATTGGCCACAGCCATAGGAGGAATGTGCTCATTGGCTGCAGCTAGTGACTGTGCTCATTGGTTGGAAAAACTAACCCTTTTTTTCAAATTCATAAAAGGGACTTGTTGATTGGTTGTCTACATGCTCGAAAATCTCTGAGAATTATGCCATGCAGTTTTATACCCCCCCCCCCCCCCCCCCCCATCAAGGTTAACATTTTCACCCACATCTTGGGTATAGAAAATAATGCTGTGATTGTTTTAGCACTAGTGGATATTGGGTCATGATTGCCTGTTGATTACATCCGATACAAATGTACATATAGTGCCAGTTTGGTGCCGTCTATTATTTAGTTATTTTCAGTGTTATTATTTTTAATTTCCTGTGATATATGTTTTTAAGCAACATTTATCTGTTAGCAATATCCTATGTATGGCTCTAACTGCCCACTGTACTCAATGGTTGTGTCTATTCTGTGCTGTGATTATCATGTATGTACCTCCTTGCTTCAGCATAGCATGTTCTCCCCTCTTGTTTCAAGCTGTCGCATAAATAGAGCTTCAGCTTGATTCACTGAACTTTTAACTCTGATATAAATACAGTCTGACCATAGTGATGGCAAATAAGCACCATTTTGCCCTTCGCTGTCAGCAGGAGGCTGAGTTATGCATGACATATAACTTGCTGATGAAAGAGTCTTGCAGGGCAAATTAGCTGCTGGTTTAGGTTAGAACCCATGAATCCTCTGAATATCACCTCTTGTGCTTCGTCTTAGAAAAAGATGAGCTGCTATCAATGCTATGCAGCTGCTCAGATTAAAACAAGAAACCTATTACTGCTTATTGATTCTCTTACAGCTAGAACGTGAACTCCTGTTCAGGTTGTTCTTTTCAGTGGATAACATGCTGTTAAAGGCTTACTAAATACAGTATAGCTGCCACTTTAAAGTTATAAATGCTTGATTGCGTGTGATGATGATTGAATTCAATACAGAAAAAAAGCCTCAAACCTCCTAGTATTTAATATGATGGAGAATCCGGTCACATTTTTATTTTTAACTTAGTAGATGAAACTTAAATTTACACCAAAACCTGTAGTATGTTTTCATGATGGTCACTACCAGAGGGTTGGAGTTGTTTGTCTCCTGTCCTTGTCAACGTAGGAATTTAATCGTAAAATTCATTTATCGATGACCAATACCCATTTGTCACTTTTTCCTTTTTTCCCCCCATTTGTCACTCACTTTTACAATATTCTTCCTATTAAGTGCCTCCTTATCTTGATTCAATTTTTATTTTTACACTGGCCTAAGAGGTAGTATAATTTATGATCCTCCAAACTCCGAAAAAAAGACATAACTTAAGTTAGTAGTAGTGTGCGTTAGTTCGTA